>PVIC010010881.1:6748-42687 GCA_004025085.1 Thryonomys swinderianus
TTTTTTTTTTTTTTGAGACAGGGTCTCGCTTGTAGTTCAGGCTAGCTCTGAGCTCACTATGTAGCCCAGGCAAGCCTTGAACTCAGCAATCCTCCTGTCTCTGCCTCCCGAGTGCTGGGATTACAGGCGTGAGCCACCACGCCCGGCATAGTTTGTAATTTTTAACCAAAAAAAAAGTATTCTGTTCTCATTTTTTACTGAGACCATCATCCCAGTCTCAGCCTTGCCTGTCCCTCTATGCATCACTATCCTTCCTTTGCCAGCAGCTTAGTTTTCTTGTTCCAGGATCACATTTCCAGCCCTTACTGTTTTCTCTGCTCATCCCTCAAATCCTCTTGAGCTGGAGAAAACTGTACAACTAAAAAACCAAAAACCAACAAAAAGCCCGCACAACTAAAGGTGAAGAGCTGGAAGCCACCTGGCCGGTCAATGCTGCTCCAAGTTCCTCCTGAGCTTCCCTGCTGTCTCCTCTCCTGCCTTTCAGAGCGGGTTCTACAGCCTTCACTCCTGGAGCTCCCTCCTGCCTTCCTCTCCCAGACAACCGCACTAGGAAAATAGGGGTGATGGGGCATGAAGCTCACCCCTCCCAGTAACCCTCTATCTCCACAGCTGCTTGCGTTCTCCCCCTGACAAGGGATGGATCTCCCTTCTCTAGACTGAAATGAATCCCTTTTTGCATCCCCCCTAGAGACTCCCTGCTCCCACCCACTGCAGTGCTGGGGATTGAATGAGCCCCGAGGCTATTCCCAGACTCCGGATCCTTATTCGTGAGATGACTTAGATAGGACCCCAGTATCTAAAATAAGAACACTCCAGGGGCTGGGGATTTAGCTCACTGGTTCCAGGCTGCTTTGCAAGCGCAAGGTCCCTGGTTCGATCCAGTAACCACATACAACAATACCAGGCATGGTGACTCATGCCCACCAGCAGTCAGTACCACATGCCACAATGCCAGGCGTGGGGCTTTACACCTATAATCCCAGCACTTGGGAGGCAGAGGCAGGAGGATTGCTGTGAGCTCAAAGCTTGCCTGGGCAACGTGCATTCAGGGCCACCCTGAACTACAAAGTGAGACCCTGTCTCAAAACAAAAAAACAAAAAACAAAAAAAAACACTGCAGCACGTAAAAGTATGGTTTCCTTTTTTTTTTTTTTTTTGAGACAGGATCTCGCTTTGTAGTCCATGTTGGCCCTGAGCTCACTATGTAGCCCAGGCAAGCCTCAAACTCAGCATTCCTCCTGCCTCTGCCTCCCGAGTGCTGGGATTACAGGCATGAGCCACCACGCCCGGCACTATGGTATGTGGTGTTGATTGCTGGTGGGTGTGAGTCTCCACACCTAGCATTGTATGTGGTTACCGGGATCAAACTCAGGACCTTGTGCTTGCCAGGCAGGTGCCAGAACCACTGAGCTAAATCTCCAGCCCTGTTTCCATCTTCTTTAACATTTGTCTCAATTATCTTTTCTCCTAAGCTTTTCCTCTTCTGTGTACCTCTCTAAAAAAGACTTCCCAGGCTTGTTTTCTTACAGACAAATCTCCAGAAGTAGTCCCAAGCTTCCCCATCACCACTCCTTCACCTTCCTTTCATTTCTCAGCCGGAAGCAGCAAAAAATAAACCAGTCCAGGAGAATGGAAGATGCACTTAGGAATTTTGGCAGCAAAGTATTTATTGCTGGCTGAGACTAATCAGGAATTCTTTCCAAAGCAGTTAGCCATCCCAGAACAAAAAACAGGAGTCTGAAATAATCTAGGAAAGAAAGTGTGCTTATAGATGTGGGACACTTAGGTTATATAGGCACAAGGAGCAGAGTCACATAATTAGGTAAAGGGTGGAGAATACAGCATCAGGGTCTTATTAATTTTCTATTCTAAGCAATACAGGTTAACTGGTCAGAAGGTTCCATCAATCTCAGCAAATTTACATGGGGGATGTTATGCAGCTCTTTTGGAAACAAAGACATTCCTGTGTTACTAAAGAAGATCAAAGCCATAAAAAAGCAGAGGAGGAAGAAGAGGATAGAGAAGGAGGAGAAGGAGGTGGGTGCAGGATTTAGCTCAGTGGTTCTAGCATATTCCTGGCAAGTGTAAGGTCCTCAGTTCAATCCCCAGTAGCACACACCACAATACCGGGCGGGCATGGTGGCTCATGCCTGTAATCCCAGCACTCGGGAGGCAGAGGCAGGAGGATTGCTGTGAGTTCGAGGCTTGTCTGGGCACAGAGTGAGCTCAGGGCCAGCCTAAACTACAAAGCAAGACTCTCTCAAGAAAAGAAAAGAAAAAGGAGGTAAAAGAGGGGTGGAGCTGCTCTTCTGCCCGCCAGTTAACAGAAGAAACTGTTTCCCAGTTCAAGCCCACCCTGACCTGGCACTTGTTTTACTTACAGTTGTTCCAAAGGTTACCAGATAGCAAATGAAACAGGCATTTCTCAGCCCATATCTTCCTTCTCTCCGTACTAGCTACGCCCTCCTTGAAATCTACTCCTTGGGTTTTGGGACCCTGTCTTCACCATCCTCGACCTCTGGCCACCTCTTCTGAGTTTTGCTCTACCAGCCTCCTGAGTGCTGCTCAACCTCTGGGTTCAACTCTTGGTCCTCTCCTTGCTTCTTAAACCTGTATTCCCAGCCCGGACTGTATGCTGAGCTCATGTCCTGTGTGTCCAGTTGCTCTCAGGTACCCAACACAGGCTCCAGATTGAATTAATCTTTTCCTCTACACTGCTTTGCTTTTGGATCACCACCATTTCTCCTCACTTCCGGCAGAAGCCTGGGACTCACTCTCTGTCTCGCTTTACCTTGAAAGCCCATACTCGCAAAGAACTGCCTACCTTTCTTTCCTTTTTGAAATGTCTTTCTTTTTATTTAAATTTTGAGACGGGGTCTCACTAGGTCACTAAATTGCCCAGGCTGGGCTCGAACTTGCCATCCTCCTGCCTCAGCCTGCCTACCAAGTGCTAGGATTACAAGCGTGTACCACCATGCCTTGCTCCACTATGTATTTTCCAAATTATGTCCTTTGATGACATCCCTTTCTCCCAAGTGAACAGCCACAGCTTTAGTTCACCATCTATGCATGGACTTTTGCAACACTCCAGTCACCCTCCACAATGACGCCTAAGTGGCCCTTCTAAAAGCATACTACCAGATGAAATCCACTTCTGGGGATCTCCAGTGCCTACCCTTCCCAATCGTAAATCTTGTTTTTTTCCACTGGTTCTCAAGTTCCAGCCCTATTTTACTATTAACAGCTTTGGAAACAAGTTCTTTCTTGTCTTCATGGCTTCATACACTGGTCTCTGCCTACAAAGCCTTTGAACCCTTGTCCCAGAATTCCACCGAGCCTTCATACCCAGCAGTCTCTATCCTCTTCCAATGCTTTCCCGAACACCTGCACTTCACCTGGGTCTTATCACTCACTGCCTCACAGGCAGCTCCAGAATAAATTTTATCTCGAATACCAGAACTTTCTCCTTAGCCAGTCAGGGACATTAGACAACCCCAACTCCTCCCAGCTTCAATCAAAGGAAAAATCAGCTTGAGGAACAGTACCAGATACAAGCAAAAGTTCAAGAAATACTTGGTGACTAGATAAATGATGAATTTAACGATGCTAGTGGCCACAGGTAAGAATTTCGAATTTCCCAAGCCTGTCCCCCGGTAGATCTCTACTAGGAAAAGAAACGCTTTCGCGTTAACCTCAGGCTCCAGGTTACTGTTAGAAACAGGGCAAATCCAGAAGGCGGTGACTACATCTCAGCAGCTCCTGATCGGGTGAGAGCCAGGCAGATCAGGGCGTAACCGTGCCGCCCACAAGAGCGATTAGGGCCTCGTGGAGGTCCCTTCAGCCACTGGCCTCCCGCAGGCTCGCGGGTTCCAGGTGAGTCCACCCCCGCGCGGGCGTCGGCCGTCGGCCGTCGGGCGTCGGGCGGTGGGCGGTGGACGGCGGAGGCGGAGCCAGCCTCGCCCCGCCCCGTCCGCGCGCCGCGGGCCGGCCTCCGGTCACGTGACGGCGGCGCAGGTGAGCACCGCTTCCGGGGTCGGGCGCCTAGATCGCGATCGGCTCCCGCTACCACTCAGTCGGGTGCGCGGGAGACTATGGCGTCCTCGGTCCCGCCAGCCACCGCACCCGCGGCAACAGCGGGCCCCGGTCCGGGTTTCGGCTTCGCCTCTAAAACCAAGAAGAAGCATTTCGTGCAACAGAAGGTGAAGGTGTTCCAGGCGGCCGACCCGCTGGTGGGCGTGTTCCTTTGGGGAGTAGCCCACTCGGTGAGCACCCGCCCCGGCCCCTCAGCCCAGTCCTCGGCCTCAGCTCCTGCTCTCTCGGGCGTCTAGTGTCCCGGCTCCCGCGTCCCCATTCCCTTGCGCTGCACCCATCCGCTGCACGGGTGTCCTGGTCCCTGTCCTCAGGTGTTCCTCTGTGTTTGGTTGTGGATTTTTGTTTCCCGGTCTGCCCTTTACTTCTCTAGAACAGTACTGCCTTCCCCACTTGAAGTCCGGCTCCTTGTCTCTTGACTTCTTCCAGTTCCATGCTGCGGAGACTGGCCAGGATGCGGGTTCAGGAGGAACATCAGGAGGAGTGGCTTTTGGGGTAGTTGGTGGCGAGATCTCAGAGACTGGGTGGATGGGGTGTGTTAGCTTGATAAGGGGGACCTTTTGCTTTCCCTTCTACCTAGTTTTCTAGCTTCAGTCCTTGACTTTGAAGTCTTGGTTTTGCTTGAGGGAGGCTTCGGGCTTGTTGGACCTTCTAGTCCTGCTGGGTCTCTTCCTTTTCCGTCCAGAAGCACAGCATTTCAGAGAAGGTACCTCACCCTTAGCCTAAAGGTTGCACTTATTCAGGATTCAGTGTGTATGTGCCTTTGTTCTTAACTGCATTTCCATTGCTGGCTGGAGTGATGGTATTTGGTGAAAGGAGGGGGTTTATTTTTGACCAGAGAGAAGCAAAGCAGTCTGATTTCAGGAACACTATGTTGAACTCTGGACACTGGAAACTAAAGGGTCTGGCTTGGGAGTCAGGAGGAGGCCAGTGTGTCTTCTTGAGGATGCCTCCAGGGAAGGAAGCACAGACACAGCCCCCTTCCCTCAAGTCAGGAGTGAGTAAGATGCATTGATCATGAATGTGACAGAGTATTTTAGTAATCAGCGTTCTTGAATTGTTATAGTCATGACGGTCTTGTGGGAGTGGAAGGGGATGGGGAAGAATGCAATTTTTGTCATATTCTTAATTTACTGTTTGGAATGTCATTTGAGGTCAGTCGGTTCCCTTTTGTATTTATAGTCCTCTGAGTTATAATGTCTTCTTAGCCGGTATCCAGTCTGAGGCACCTGGGGAAGGCTGATGGTAGGACTGCCCTTCCGTATGTACCTTCCAGGTTAGGTGTGCACCTTCCTTGTAGGAAGCTTAACAGAGAGGATTTTCCCTTGGTGTAAGGACTGACTGGAGGGTTGCATGTAAGACCTGCCTTAGCTTCTTTCAATATATATACTTTAACTCCACCAGCCCACCCTTCAGCCAACACATAATCTACTTAAAGTGTCTGAAATGGAGAAATTCCTTGAACATATGCCTTGGTGATGATTCAGCCTGCCTAGCAGGTGGTAAGGAGGGGGCAAGAAGAGCTGTAGCTGAATTTTAGGCTGGGACTCTCAAGTGGGTTGTTTTTCTGTTTTTTTTTTTTTCCTTGAGGAATATGTTCTGCCCTCCTTTTCTATGAGAACGGGAGGAGTTGCATACTCTGCAGTGTGTGGGATTTAGGTTAGACTGCAATTCTTAACCTTTCCCAGATTATCAAGCAAGGATAGGCAAGACATTTGTTTATTCACTTGAGGAACTTTTCAGGATCACTGTGTCCCAAACATTGTGCTAGCCAGGCACCTGAGAATCACGAAGATTGGAATGAGCCGTTGTCCTTGAAGAACTTGCAATCTGGGGGCAGCGGTGGTGGCACTTACATAAACTGATGGTTAGGATCATGTGGTACATCATGCACTATGAAAGGCAGGTGAGAGGTAATTTAAACCCCAGAGCAAAAGGACATTTCTGTGAAATTCCTAAATACAGAAACCTCCTTCTTACCACCCTGAATTAGCAGGCTGCAGATCCTGGGGCTGAGAGAACATGTGATGCTTGTGTCCTTTGGGATGTGCAAGTAGGGGTTATTTTTGACTGAAGAGAAGCAGAGGAGCTCTGATCCCAGGAACACTATGGTGGTGAACTTTGAGGACTGGAAACTAAAGACTCTAGCTCAGGAATCAGGAGGAGGCCAGTGCGTCTTCTGAAGATGCCTCCAGGGAAGGAAGCACAAACAAGCCCCCTTCCCTCCTATCAGGAGTGAGTGAGATGCAGTGATTTCGAATGTGACAGTACATTTTAGTAATAACTTTCTTGAATTGTTATAGTCATGACTTTATGACTTGTCCTCTGATGACCTGCATTCCTTCTGAGATCAGCTGTTCTCTTACTTTACACGTAGGCAGGTGGGCGCCTATGGCAGAGAACTGGGTCAGACTGGTCTGGAAGGACCATCCTGACTTTAAGGAGATACTCCTTACAGGATATGAATATTTCATCTTCATGCTGCTCTCCACCCTTCTGAGTCCCATTAACTTAAAAAAATTTTTTTAAATGGAGCAAGTAACTGGGGCAGGGGTACTTTTCTCCTTTTTTTTTTTTTTCCTAGAATTTCTCACAGCTTTAAAAATAGTACCAAGTTGCTTACAGAGTTTGCCTAATATAAAATTACTGTAGTGAGCGTGAAGTTCCCTGGGGGTGGGAGCATGAGGGTTGTTTACAGCAGTCCTGCCTGGGCAGCAGAAGGGCTTAAACACATTCCCTGACTTGAAACATGCTTTTAAAGGAATAAGATTTGAGTTGTTCTTTCCTGACTCCTGCCAAGGCACATTGTATAAGTATGTCTCCACACTCTGACTGCCTTCTTTTTCATGCTTTGACTTACCAGATCAGTGAGCTCAGCCAGGTGCCTCCCCCGGTGATGCTTCTACCGGATGACTTTAAGGCTAGCTCTAAGATCAAAGTCAACAATCATCTTTTCCATAGGTAAGTGAGGAATCCTTGCATATCCCATGGCAACCTTGTAGCAAAAAAATAATAAGTAACCTTAAAAGAATTCATGAGTTAAAAGTTTTAGATTTGGAAGTCATCCTGTAAATTGTGTAACCTAACATCATTCCCAATGCAGAGAGGTTTGTGCAAAGAAATTAATTTCCAGTATTGTCTGCACACTTATGTGTACTACAGGTATTATTTGCCCTCTAGCCTGGTAATTCCATAGAATGAATGCATTCATATGCCATTACTATCACCCACTGAGAAGGATTCCTTGAAAGAAGTACTTTAGTCTTATGAGCCCCTCTAGTACCAGAAGACGCCATTCAAAAAAACAGTGGGACCTGTAGCCAAATTTAGAATGCCTCTAACTTGCTTGGGGTTTAGGAAATGCTGCTAATTGTTCTGCTTTCCCGCTGTGTGACTTAGGTCACTCAATCATCCTAAAACACACTCTTCCCTTCTATAAAATACCTTTAAAAGTACCTTGCAGGGTTTTATGAGAATCAAATGAGGTAATCAGTATAAAGGTGCTTTATAAACTGTCAAGCCCTAGGTAAATGCAAGGTAATACTATTAATTTGTTGTTTCACCATGAAAACCTGTATTTCAGGGAAAATCTACCCAGTCATTTCAAGTTCAAGGAATATTGTCCCCAGGTCTTCAGGAACCTCCGTGATAGATTTGGCATTGATGACCAGGATTACTTGGTGAGAGTCCGTTATGGGGAAGGAAAGCCCCTAGCAATTTGGGAGTCCTCGAGATAGTCATTTTTGGAGAAATAAAATCTCAGCAATTGTGATTCTTTATTTTGTGGTCTGTCATTTTCAAAAATCTAATGAGGGCTGTAGATATAGCTCAGTGGTAGAGCACTTGCCTGGTATGCACAAGGCTTTGGGTTCAGATCCCACTATTGCAAATAAGAAACCAAAAAAAAGGAAAATTCTAATGAAGCTAATATAATGAAGGTATCCTTGGGAAAAAATAATAGATATATGAAGAATTTTGCATTTGCTGGGTGCAATGACACATGCCTATAATTCCAGCTATTTGGGAGGCACAGAGAAGGATTGCAAATTCAAGGTCAGCCTGAGATATTTAGCAAGACTCTATTTACAATAAAAAAATAAAGATAAAAACGACAAGGAATGTATTTCAATGGTAGAATAGTTACTTAGCATGTGTAAGGCCCTGGGTTCAATCTTCAGTACCACAAACAACAGAAAAAAACTGCATTCAATTTCATTTGTTCTATATGTGGACACAAGATAAAGAACCTCTGATCAGTCTTTTACCTGAGGTTTCATGTGGTTTTAAAAGCATTTTGTTAGCTATTAATGTTTGATTTAATTCTTCACATAAAGGGAAAATAACCTATAGCTTATTCTTTGTCTCTAGGTGTCCCTGACCCGAAGCCCCCCAAGTGAAAGCGAAGGCAGTGATGGCCGCTTTCTCATCTCCTACGATCGAACTCTGGTCATCAAAGAAGTATCCAGCGAGGACATTGCCGATATGCACAGCAACCTCTCCAACTACCACCAGGTCAAGCTTCTCTCCCACCTATTATTTCGTCCTTGTGCCCATAGTACATATTCACCTGCCAGAACACATGGAAAGACTCCTTGTCCCTGCTTCTCCCCCAAAATCTTTTTGTTTAGGTGCCAGGAGTTCAAGCTCAGGACCTTGCACTTGCCAGTCAGGTGCTGTATCACTGAGCTAAATCCCCAGCCCTATTATTGTTTTAAAGAAGGAAATTTTATCGAAAGAGAAATAGCTCCTGAGAGATAAGAGGGGACTTGGAAAGTGGGTTACCTCTCAAAAACCTTTTGTGTTACTCCCAGAAGAGAGATGTCTTCAAAAACTAGGAATTTGGTGGGGAGGTGTGGGTGGGTAAGGATATGGGTAAAAATGAGAACTAACTTGTGTCATATGCTGGTACAAATTCCCCAATGTTATGTGTGATTGTGAGATGTATATAAATTGTACCAATAAAGAATTCAATTAAAAAAAAACTAGGAATTTGGGGTCAGGGATGTAGCTCAGTGGCACTGTGCCTGCTTTGTAAGCACAGGGCCCTAAGTTTGGTCCTTGTGTAGGGACAGACACACATAGGGACAGACAGACAGGCGTGCACACGCACGCGTACACACACACACACAGACAATGGACAAGGACACAAAGAGGAATTTGAAAGAAAAAAGAGGGAAGGTCCTCTGCATAATCATTCATGTTTTACTTAACAGAAGAATTTGATGTATCCCGTTACCATTTTGTATTTATAATCTAAATCCCACTTTGTCCTAAGAAAATAGGACTTTCTTGTCTCTCCCTTCCCCCGTTCCTCACCTTTTCACCAAAAATGAGTGTCAGCTTTTCCTCATGGCTGGCTTCTGGGGCAGTAGGAACACTGGAAGGACCCAAGATGAGGTCAGGAGAGTGGCTGGGGAAGATCTGTGAGAGCTCAGGTTGAGGAGGCTCCAAATTCTTGAGCGCTCTTTTAACAACAGTTAGGAAACAGAGGAACAGGTTTTTTGAGGGAAGTAGTTGTTCTGCTTTAACGTGGTAAGGTTTAGATTTCTGCAGGTCCTCTCCATACAGATGTTTGGTAAGTGGGGAAGTGTGAGGATGGATTCCAGAAAGAGGGATCAGAATAGAAGTATGGACTTGGTGGTTGGAAGTGAGTAGGTGGTCATTAAAACCTCTTATTTTCACTTAAAGTCACTTATAAACAGGTAAGATTATTGAAGGGAAGTGTACATAATGAATTGAGAAGGACGTTGAAGGCAGAACTCTTAAGGAGCAAGTAGAGAAGAAAAACTCATAAGAGTAGATGAGCACTTTTAACTGTTGGTTCCCTAGTATATTCCATAAAGTGTTTGAGGGCAGAGGAAAATCAAAAGGGTGGTATAATCAGAAATGAGGATGAGGAGCATTTCAAAGAGAGGCAGGCTAACAGGATCACATGCTACACAGTTAAAATGATGGAAACTCAAATATCAACTAGATTTGATACTAGAGGGATTTGGGTGGGAGTTTTGACAGAAATGAGGATATAAATCTGAACGAAATAGTTTTAGGAATGAATGAGAGATAGTAAGTACCCTGATTGTTGATTACTTTTCTGAGAAAGTTGGCTTTGAAGAGAAATAAGTAGCAACTGAAAGGGAGGGGCAGGGAGAGGAGGAGAGAGGGAGAGAGCACAAGCTGGGGATTTAGCTCAAGTGGTACCACACCAACCTTGGACCCACAAGGGCCCAAGTTCGATCCCCGTACTGAAAAAAAAAAAAAAAATAAACGAGAGAGAGGGAGAAAGGAGGACTGAAAAATGAATTGTTTTTGTATTGTGTTTTGTTTTCTTTGCTGTGCTGGGAGTTGAACCCAGGTCCTAGAAGCACGCTATGCAAATGCTTTACTACTGAGCTACACCTCCACCCTTGAAAGAGGAAATGTCTTTTCTTTCTTTTTTTTCTGTTTATGACGGTGGCCTTCCCACCAAGGTTTATCTCCAGCCCTCCCCAGTTAAAAAAAAATTTTTTTAAATTTTGAGATAGGTTCTTGCCAAGTTGCCCAGGCTAGGCTTGAATTTGTGCTGCCTTAGCCTGTTATGATTACAGGCATAGACCAACATGCCCAGTTGAGGAATTGTCCCTTAAGAATATAGATTACCAGCCGGGCGTGGTGGCTCACGCCTATAATCCCAGCACTTGGGAGGCAGAGACTGGAGGATTGCTGAGTTCGAGGTTTGCCTGGGCTACATAGTGAGCTCAGAGCCAGCCTGAACTACAAAGCGAGACCCTGTCTCAAAAAAAAAAAAAAAAAAAAAAAAAGAATATAGATTACCAAACTGAACTTAATGATACATGCCTGTAATCTGAACACTGAAGGAGGCTGAGGCAGGATGATGACAAGTTAGCATCCTACTAAGGCAATTTAGATTCTAAGTTGTCTTATTTCAAAATAAGTAAAAAAGACTGAGAATATGACTCAAAATGAAGCCTCTAGTATCACAAATAACCATCATACAGGCTACAGGAATCTGGTCAACCAAGAAATACTGGTGTAAGTAAATTGTATTATTGAAAAGCAGATGTAAGTTCTAATTCTGGTTCTTTGACCACTTGTATATAGAGAGGGCCTTAAGTAGGGATAATAACATCTGCCTTCATCATCTCAGAATGATTAAGGTGGAACGAGAATGATAAAGCTAAAATGAGAGGAGTCACTTACACTTACTATGGATGGAAGAAAACAGAAGTCATGGGGATTCAGGAACCATGTGGATGAGCAGATTTTTAGGAAGCTCCCACTACTTTTTTTTTTTTTCTTTTTGAGACAGGGTCTCACTTTGTAATTCAGGCTGGCCCTGAGCTTTCTCTGTAGTCCAGGCAAGCCTTGAACTCACAGCAGTCTCCTGCCTTTGCCTCCTGAGTGCTGAGATTACAGGCGTGAGCCACCACGGCACTGTGGTACATGATACTGATTGCTGGTGGGTGTGAGTCACCACGCCCAGTATTATTGTATGTAGTTACTGGGATCGAACCAGGGACCTTGTTTGTGCTTGCTAGGCAGGCACTGGAACCACTGAGCTAAATCCCCAGCCCATCTCCCACTACTTTTGACCTCCTTACAACTTTTCTACTTGAAGTTTTTTTTCTTTTTTTTTTTTTTTTTCCCCTCAAACTCCTGGTGATTCTGCTGCCTCCTGAGTGCTGAGATCAGATGTGTTCTCTCACACCTGGCTCTCTATTTGAACCTTTCTGCCCCTCTTGAAATGGTAGTGCTTGAATCCCCAGCCCTGGACAGTTTGTGTGTCTGCTGCTCAGCTTCTCCACACGCCTTTCTCCCTTCCTTCCCCAGTACATCGTGAAGTGCCATGGTAGCACGCTGCTCCCCCAGTTCCTAGGGATGTATCGAGTCAGTGTTGATAATGAAGACAGCTACATGCTTGTGATGCGCAATATGTTCAGCCACCGACTTCCTGTGCACCGGAAGTATGACCTCAAGGTAAGCAGAAGTGATCTCAAGGTCAGGAGAGGATCCTAGTGGCCTGGGAATAGGGAAGGTCCTGAGTGGGCATTGGCGATTCTTCTTAAAGAACAGAACAGTATGAGTTTGAGTACTCATTTTAGGAGCTGGGTTCTGTTTATTTGGCTTCTTCTGCTAACTTGGTTTTTGTGTCTCTCCACAGGGTTCCCTAGTGTCCCGGGAAGCCAGTGATAAGGAAAAGGTGACCCTCATTTTAAGTGTCAGAGTGAGGGGTAGGAGTGGGGATGAAAGGGATCTTCTTAGGATGAAGGGCCTGTTCTCCATCTGGGAATCATCAGCTATTTATTCTCAAGCCACTGGCAAGAAGAGATGTGAACTTCTGCTGACACAGAGGTAGTCTGGAGGGGCAGTAGTGGCAGCTGCTTTGTCCCTGGCATGGGGTATTTGTGGGGATGGTTTGGCAGTGGGTGGAGATACTGGGCGTTGACAGCAAAATGTCTCACCTCCGGTTCTTACTTGGGTCTTGCACTGAAGTAGATATTTTTGCCAAAGAAGAAGCAGGAAAAGTGAGCATGGAGGATTTTGTGGAAGACAATAAACAGAAAATTTTGCAGTGCAGGTGGAAGGTGGAGGTATAGGTAGGTGTTTGCCTAACATGTGCAAGGCCACTGAGCTAGAGACAAAGCAGTGCACAGGGGCAGAGTTGTCAGGTCTAGTCAGGATGTAGTCCCAAGACATCCTTTTTCCTGTTCTAGGTTAAAGAATTACCCACTCTTAAGGATATGGACTTCCTCAACAAGAACCAGAAAGTGTACATTGGTGAGGAGGAGAAGAAAGCATTTCTGGAGAAACTAAAGAGAGATGTGGAGGTGATGATTGGGGTGCTCAGAAGTGCCTTTCTTCCCTTTTAAGTTCTCTATTCCATTCAGAATAGGAGACAGCTCTTCCTCTCCCCTTATTCTTTAGGTCCTCTACATTTAGTGGTTAAGTATAAGACAAGAAAAAACCATGGAGACTGGAATGAATAAAGAGACAATCATAGATTCTAGGACATTTAGGCTCTAAAAGGCAGGGTAGATCCCATCTCAATCTTTATCCTTTCTTTTCCCTAAGAGGGGCCCAGGAATTCCAGGGTGGAGGTACAGGGGTGTCCCTTGACAGTGGGAAGGAAGATGTGGGTTTTCTGATCTGTCAGTGGTTCTCAGTTTCTAGTGCAACTGAAGATCATGGACTACAGTCTTCTGCTGGGCATTCACGACACCATCCGAGGCTCAGAACCAGAGGAGGAGGGTCCTGTGCGGGAGGACGAGGGAGAGTGGGACGGGGACTGTAATCTGACTGGACCTCCTGCCCTGGTGGGCTCCTATGGCACCTCTCCTGAGGGGATTGGAGGCTATATTCATTCCCATCGACCACTGGGACCTGGAGAGTTCGAGTCCTACATTGATGTCTATGCCATCCGGAGTGCTGAGGGTGAGAAAAGATCTTGGGTTTTTGTGGTTACAGAGGGAAGGGTTGTCCTTGGGAGGGAGAGACCAGGTGATGAGTAGAGAGACTGGTTAGCTTTTCAAAGCAAAGCTGATGCAAGAGATGGAGAATTTGGACCACACCTCCCTTTTCACCGTTGCTCTGTCTTCAGGGGCCCCCCAGAAAGAGGTATATTTCATGGGCCTCATTGACATCCTGACACAATATGATGCCAAGAAGAAAGCAGCTCATGCAGCCAAAACTGTCAAGCATGGGGTGAGCATTCCCCAAAACCTGCCCTTTCCTGTCTTGGCTATCTTCTGAGGAAAGAGCTTCTCATGCCAGAGCAGTGGGGTGGCAAAAGAAGGGGAACAGGCTAGAGTGGGTGGGAGGACAGGAAATGGGGAAGATGGGGCGCTGCCTAACACACTGTTTTGTACCTCCTCTCACAGGCGGGGGCGGAGATCTCTACTGTCCATCCCGAGCAGTATGCCAAGCGATTCCTGGATTTTATTACCAATATCTTTGCCTAAGAGCCTGTCTGACTCCATGGTGATTGCTGCTTCATGTTCAAGGTGGCAGGGTTCTGGGAGGCCTGCGGGGAACTATGGCTATTCTGGCCACTACTTCTCCTCTGCTAAATTCAGGCTACAGGCTCCTTCCATCCAAATAGCTCCATCTCATTGCACAGGCTTTTCTTGGTCCCGAGAAATACACTGCCTTTTCTCCCTTCTGTCCATTTTTCTTCCTTCTCTCTTCCCTCCACCAAGCCCTCTTGCTTCATTAGAGTGTTACTGTTGACTCTCCCAAGTGCCTTGATCTTTGTAAAGTATCGTATTTTTCCATCAGATAGGAGTTGGGGGGTGGAGTTGTTTGCCATTTTCAAGACCTGACTGGAAGGATGGACCTGGCTCAAGAAACTGCTTGGTGCACTTTACTGTGTAGAATGAACTGAGAGTGTCAGAATTAATTTGCTGATAACTTTATAGGACTCACTAGTGTGCTTCCTTCCTGGTAGGCCCTGGGATGGAAGACTTTTGGGGTACTGCAGATGTGGGTGCAAGTAGGCGCACACACTAGAAAATGGCCAGTCCAACACTCGGAGGTGGGGTGAGGAGTAGTCAGCAGGCTGGCACTTCCCAGGGCCAGGACCTGAGAGGGCTGTTGGCGACTACGCGGGGAACTGGAGAAGGTCTCTGGCAAGAAATGGTTACTCTCCAGTCTTCTCCCACCCCACTCCCACTCCCACTTCCATCTGCGCATCTGGGCACAGAAGCCCAGAGATGGCCGGAAATGCCTGAGTGTGGGTGAAGGTGTTTGACTACTGCTGCATGAACCAGAACCTCATGCCCGTCCTGGAGCTGGAAGACTTCAGTGGGTGTGGCCAGTTCTGGAGGCTGCAGTGATGGGCCAGCATACGGTTCATTTCCATGTTAAAGTTTCCTTTCTTCCTTGCTGGCTGTCTCCGAGGTTTATTTCCAGCAGAAGGGTCAGTTCTGGTCACTTCAACAGGATGGAAATCTCAAGTGTGGGAACCTCCCTGAATACGTGCAGGCAGCACACTTCTTCTCGTGCCCTTGCTCAAACCCTTTTCCAGTTGGATTTGTTTTCGTTCTGTTCTCTTCTGTCCCATCTTACACTGCTACTGTGTCTCCCAGGGGACAGATGGCCTTCTTTGTCATGTTCAGTCTCCTCCCCCAGAGAGGATTCATAACTCGATCACCCATCCACCTCCAGAAATAGCTGAGTTAACGGCTGATATTCTCAGAGTGCAGAGGACCCCGATGACATGAGATGGGTGTCCTGCCCTCCCTCCAGTGCCTATGAGGTTAAGGGGCTCATTCTCGATGGCCCCTAGCCCCCGGAAGTGTCACATGTTCTTCACATAAAGATGGGCACCAGCACCTGGCCTGTAGGGATGCAAAGCTGTTTTGCTCTGTGTCTGGCTGGACTAACCAGTCTTACAAGAAGGCATGAAGTCATGAGGGAGAATTCTTCCTTTCACCTGCTCCAAAAGAGGTTGCAGGAGGAGTCTCCAGTGGGGTTGGAGCCTCTGTCACATCTTCCTGTCTTGCTATCTGCCTTTCCCCTGTTGAATGCAATAAAACTCTGTGACACCAGCAGCTGTCGCTTTTTAGAACAGGGTTTACTGATTATGCAGCTGATATATCTTAGGCAGTATAATCTTCATCTGTTGCTTGTTTTTCACCATTTTTGTTTTATTAATAAAAGATCGTGTGTATTTACTCCCATTACTATCAGAATACAGAAATAAATTATTCAATCCAAATTCCTTTACAGAAATGCTTTTTTTTTTTTGAGACAGGGTCTCACTTTGTAGTTCAGGCTGGCCCTGAGCTCACTATGTAGCCCAGGCAAGCCTCAAACTCAGCAGTCCTCCTGCCTCTGTCTCCCGAGTGCTGGGATTACAGGTGTGAGCCACCACTCCTGGCACTGTGGTATGTGATATTGATGGCTGGTGGGCGTGAGTCACCACGCCCAGCATTGTATGTGGTTACCGGGATCGAACTCAGGACCTTGCACTGGCGAGGCAGGCACTAGAACCACTGAGCTAAATCTCCAGCCCAGAAATGCTTTTTTAAAAGCTTTATTTAAAAAAAAAAATTCTGAGGAATGTGGTTCTTAGGGATACCGAGACCACCTGAATAATTCTAATTGAAAGGTGTGGGATTCTAAAATGGCTGTGAATTTAAAAGGGCGAGGGGTGGACTAGGAGTGGGAGACATTCCTCAACTCTGGGAATTGCAGCCTTGAGGCCTGGGGAAGAGTGGAAGGCGTGACCTTCATCCCGGGCTTGGGGCTTGTCCACATTCCTTTCCAGAGGTGAGTGGGCTTCAGGCTGCCGCCAAATCCAAAGGAAGTCAATGTTCTGGGCCTCCTGGGAAAACTCTTATTCTGCTTAGAGAACGAGAGTACATCCGGGCCCTGGGAAAATGAAATGACCAGGCCTGCCGTGCAGAGGAGGAATGAAAAAGGGGTGGATGACTAGAGTTCATCGCCAGCCTGGGAGATTTCAGTGTGTCTTGGCTGGGGAGGTCCTTGGCTGGTGGAAAAACCTGGCACGATGTGGCCCCAGGGAAGTGAATTGGGCTGAAGCAGAGCGGAGCAGAAGATTTTTTTTCCCTTTGAGAATTTTTAACTATTTGAACCATACATTTGGCACACATACACACCCCTCCCCCACCCAGCCCTTTAAAAATCTGTTCA
The DNA here is from genome assembly GCA_004025085.1 of Thryonomys swinderianus. Classification (NCBI taxonomy): domain Eukaryota; kingdom Metazoa; phylum Chordata; class Mammalia; order Rodentia; family Thryonomyidae; genus Thryonomys; species Thryonomys swinderianus. Next base: position 23,489 of record PVIC010010881.1, read on the forward strand.
CTTCCCATTCGGCTCCGGTCTCAGTGGTGCCCCTGTTTATGAAGAGAAAAATCAGGAACCTACAATATAGGTCTCTGGGTAAGGTGTAAGGGTCACAGAAGGTAACAATGTAGAAAGAGGAAGGAGGTTGAACTAGTTTATTAATGGGACTATTTTGCAGCACCGATTATTTAGAATCAAGAACTCTCCCACCCACATCTTTCCTCAAAGACCCTTCTCCCGAAAGGGTTTCTAAAAATTGTCCTCTCCAAATTGCCACATAGCCACTGACACTGCCCACCCACCCATCCACCACTAGCTCCTGAAAGCTGCCACGCAGCCAGCTGGGAAGACTAGGGTGAGAGCCCTTCCGGGAGGAGGGAGCCGAGGGGTGGCGTCTCCGAGGGACATAACCTCCTACCCTCGGCGACTCGTCGCCGGCCCCTCCTTCCAAAGACTGGGGCTGTGCCTCCATTTTTGTTTTGAGGCGGAAGGACAGGGGCTTCCGGGTAGAGAGGGTCAAAGGAAACAGTGATTACACCTGCGAAAGGAAAGTGGGTGCTGTCCTCCTTCCTTCCCTGTCCCTGGGTCTGCGCCCCTGCACCCCATCCCACCTTCTCGAGCCCCCCCTTGTTGCTAAGGCCTGGACCGTCATCCCAGCAACAGCCTCAGTCATGTGACCGGCAATGGCGGCGCTGACGAGAGGTAGGTGAGCCCGGCGCCCCCCACACCCACCGCGTGTCCCCCGGGCCCAGCGCGCACCCCTTGCAAGACCCTCGCTCTCTCCGCGCCCCCCCCGCCGCCTCCTTCCCCCCCGCGCAGCGCCGGGGCGGCCCCCCTCGGGGCTCGGCGGAGCATCTTTCTAGCACCGTCAAGCCTTGGCCTCCATTCGGGGGTTCTGTGGGCCGCGGCCGGGTTGACACGCACCCCCACCCAGCGCTGGGGCTCGGGTCTTCCGCGAGTGGGGTGCGGGCAGCTGGTTCCGGGTCGGGTCTCGGAAGAGGCGTGGGGGAGGGGCGGTGCGGCCTCCGAGGTTGCCCCGGGGACCGGCGTCCTTCCCGCCGTCCCTGCCTCCGCCGCTCGCTCGTAGCCCGGAGAAGGGACTGGCCCCGGGTCCGGTCGGGTTGCCCCAGGGGTGTCGCAGACCCAGCCTAAATTGTGACCCCACCTCCCCTTGCTGTGCTAGCAGGACCTGGTGCTGAGACACCGAGGTCCTGGGTCCCCTGTGGTGGGGAGGGTCGCTCCATCGTGCACACAAGTGCGAGCCGAGACTCGGGGTTCCGTTTTTACTCTGTGAATCTTGAGGTGCTTCTGGCCTAGAGGGTACTATGACAGAGGCACAAATGGACAGCGGCTCCTCCTTTTCATCTGTCAGCAAATCGAGGTCACACTAATGGTCCTTCTCCCTGACCGAGCTGTACTTGGAGGCGTAGCTGAGTGTGACCGGACCCGGGAAGCCTCGGCCCCCCGCTGAGCCCCTGCGAGGGCCCGCCCCCTCCCTCTAACTGCGGACTGGAAAGCCGAAGGCGGCGGTGTTGGTGCGCGGGGTGGGGTTTAGAAGGTGACAGTGAGAACTTTGTTACCGCAGGGGCTGCTGCCACTTTGTTGACATCCCTGGGCGACTTCAGCGGAGGGACTGAGTTGGCTCTTAAGAAAGGCTGCCCGTCAGCCCAAGGGGCCGTGTTACTTGGAATAGGACAAGGAGTTGGGGAACAAGAGAGATACTCCTGTCCGTGCGATCTGAGGGAGGTGGCAAGAACGACCTCCATCTGGGTGGGCTTCTTTCTGCACCGGGCTCTTTCGGGAGCCTCAGAGCTGGGGAAGAAAAGAGGAAGGTTAGAGCGTTGGAGTTTAACAACTTAAGGAGAACAGAGCTGGGGAAGGGATTCCGCAGAGCACAAGGACTGGCAAACGGGAGCCTTATTTCTGGGCCGGCTGAGGGAATGTAACATCTGCTCTCCTAACCCCTCTCCCCCTGTCTGGGTCAGCTGAGCGTAGAAACACAAGGATTTCCATGGCTTTCCTCTTCCATGGGCTTTCCAGGTACCTGTCTCTGAGAACCTCAGCCCTTACAGTGGGCTCCTCCAGCGCGCCAAGTAACCTCTATCCAGGTTCCTGCCTGTTACGTGGGCCGCTGGGTCTGGGCTGGTGCGGACTGGGGAAGGAGGTTCTCACCTTCCCTCCCGTCGCTTCTCACCCCACCAGGTCACACAACCTACAAGTAGGAAGCAGGGAAAGAGAGTGAGCCGCATGCCAATTCTAGGCTCTTCAGGATCAAAGTGAGTAAAAAAGGAGGCCCAAAGTCTCCCTCCCCTTTAAAGAGTCCATTTTTCACCCAGGATGGGAGGGGCAGGTTGTTTCATTGATCATGGGAGAAATAAAAAGAGAGGTAGGTACTATCAAGGCTGATTAATAGTAAGGGAGTGGGGGTGCTGGGAGATAGGGGGAAGCAGAAGGTTAGTTTGGTGGACGGGTTGGGGTTGGACTTGAGAAAACAGAGGTAATGTGGAGTTTGGAAGGAACCTGAACTAGGAAGAGGCACTTACGTGTTTCAAACGGGGACCTCCCCGACCCTGAGTCCCTTTCACCCTGGGGGCAGTGTCGTTCGTCCTGTCCAGAATGGCAGCCTGTGGAGGCACCTGCAAGAACAAAGTGACTGTCTCCAAACCTGTGTGGGACTTCCTAAGCAAGGAGACCCCAGCCCGGCTGGCCCGGCTTCGGGAGGAACACCGAGTGTCCATCCTCATAGATGGCGAGACTTCTGACATCTATGTTCTCCAGCTTTCCCCACAGGGCCCTCCCCCAGCCCCTCCCAACGGCCTCTACCTGGCCCGGAAAGCTCTCAAGGGGCTACTGAAAGAGGCCGAGAAAGAGCTGAAGAAAGCTCAGAGGCAGGGGGAGCTGATGGGCTGTCTGGCTTTGGGTGGTGGTGGGGAGCACCCTGAGCTGCACCGCCCGGGGCCACCCCCTCTCCGGCCAGCCCCGATCCTGCCCCCGGGGGCGCGGGGGCTCCCCCCTCCCCCTCCTCCCCTGCCCCCACCCCTCCCTCCCCGCCTTCGGGAGGAGGCAGAAGAGCAGGAGAGCACCTGCCCCATCTGTCTGGGGGAGATCCAGAACGCCAAGACACTGGAGAAGTGCCGGCACTCCTTTTGCGAGGGCTGCATCACCCGGGCCCTGCAAGTGAAGAAGGCCTGCCCCATGTGCGGCCGCTTCTATGGGCAGCTGGTGGGCAACCAGCCCCAGAACGGACGGATGCTGGTCTCCAAGGATGCCACGCTCCTCCTGCCCAGCTACGAGAAGTACGGCACCATTGTCATCCAGTACGTCTTCCCGCCCGGTGTCCAGGGGGTAAGAAACCATGGCCTGCCCTTACCCTTTAATTTTCCCAAGCTTGCTCTCTGACCTAGGAAAACTGGGTGAAGGTGAGTGTGTTAGATCTGCCGGTCTTGCCGTCTCTGGCACGCTTTCCTTCTTGGTGACTTGGGGCTAGGACACTGTCTTGAGGCCCAGCTTTTCCATCCTCATGACCCAAAGCACACAGAATAATCAAGTATGAAGGCTGGGGTGCAAGTATGAAGGTAGGGCAGCATGTGGCTAGCATGCAGGAGGCGCTGTGTGAACCCTCACATTGCAAGAAGCAACAAAAAAATCAGGTATGAGAGAAGAGAACTGCATACTATTTCTTGGTTAATGTGGATATTGACAAACATTCTTGGCAAAGGAGAATTTTGTGGGGTGGTGGTGACGGTGCAGCCAAGAGCACCAGGCATGCCAGGGAGGGGGTCTGACCATCCTAACAGAGCTGACAGTGTTAGTCTGTTCTGTATGAGACCACAAAAGCTTGAACAGACTGGAAAGGAAACACAGGAACAGTCAAGGGCCTACAGGTGTCTTCCTGCCGGACAAAGAAATGTCAATTCTGGTTCAAGGAGGGCTGAGGAATCTCCAGAGGAAAAGCAGAAAAACGGGACAGGTTAAACAGCGGCAGAAACATCCGGGGTGTTTCCAGGTGGAAGAGGGAAGGCTGAAAGATCAATTTTTCTCAGCCTTAACATGTCTGCAGAGTTGTCCATAGACTAGGGAGCAGCGACTTGGCATCACTTCTGAGAGTTCGTTTGTTACTGCGTTGAGTCTTGAGGGACTGTGACAGCCCAAAGAACCTCTTAACAGTAAGGACTGTGCTCAGAAACAGGCTCTTGCTGTGTCTCTCCTGGCGGGCTGGCATCCTGCTGCTCCCAGGCCGGCGTCAGCTGGAGTGCCCACACAGATGGCCATCCAGGATGACCCTCCGTGGGCATGCAGACCTTCTGGCATCCAGCCGCTTACTCCCAACACTGATTCCTTTTCTTGCCAGGCTGAACACCCAAACCCAGGAGTTCGGTACCCTGGCACCACAAGGGTGGCCTACCTCCCGGACTGCCCTGAGGGCAACAAGGTGCTGACCCTGTTCCGAAAGGCATTCGACCAGCGTCTCACCTTCACTATCGGCACGTCCATGACCACAGGGAGACCGAATGTCATCACCTGGAACGACATCCACCACAAGACCAGCTGCACAGGGGGACCCCAGCTGTGAGGCTCCCCTTTATCCTCCCCTTTTCTCTTCATTTCCCCAGAAAGAACAACATCCACCCCTTCCCCCTGGGAGCTTCCTAACGGGAAGGGACTATATCCCAGTGGCTAACTTAAGTTAGAGAAACAGGCATAGTCAGCCGTGGGGCAGGTGAGAAGGGATCTGAACGGGGCCTGTACCAGATCGCCCAGACCAGACTTGGCCGTGGGAGTACTAAGGGCAGCCCACACAGCTAACCCTGGCCCTCACTTCTCTTTGCTCCCAGGTTTGGGTACCCGGACCCCACCTACCTGACCCGTGTGCAAGAGGAACTGAGAGCCAAGGGGATCACGGATGACTGAAGAACATCCTTTTGCCACCTTGCTGTCCTCCTTTACTAGGACCCGATGGAAGCCTCTGTTTTCTCCCCCTGCCCTCCACACCACACATGTAGGGGACCTATCTGACAGGGAGGGAGCTCAGAGGGGAAGGGCAGCCCCTCCCCCGTCCCCTAGCGCTTCAGTGCCCTGTGAGCCACTCCCTGTGGCAGAGGCTGCTCTCCAGGCTCTGCTCCTGCTCCCCTGTACATACCCCCAGTGCCCCTGCCCTTCCTGTGCTCTCGGCTTTTTCTGTATGTGCTGTGCTCCACTGACTAAGCTGAGAAAGGACCTGGGTGGGCAGGATCAGGTATTTGAGCCCCACCACCCCCACATACTGCTCCACTATGGACTGATGTGACACTCGCTCTCCCAGGAGCCAGCCGTGGTGTGTTTATAAAATACAGTTCCCCTACCTTAACCTTGTCCTTTCTCTCCGTGTCTGTCTCTGTCAGTCTCTGTCTTTTTCCGCTCTTCTCTCCCCCCTATAAGGAGTTCTCCTTACTCTGTTCTGGAATCACCGCCAGACTGTAGCTTTTAATTTAATAAAAATAAAGTAAAATATGCAACTCTATGCTCCACCCATTTTGTTCTGTGGACTGCGAGGGGTGGGTGGGGAGCAGGCCCTGCTGAGAGGGGGAAGGGGAGTCCCATCTCCCTCAGCTTGCACAGGACCCAGGGAAGCCGGCTGTAACTAGTGGACTCAGCGAAGTGCTGAGCCATGCTTCGATGTTGAGATCCGGGTTAAGAGGGGTTTATTTGTGTTTGACCTATGTTTGTACTGCAGGGAACAACCCTACCCCTTTATCGAAGTTTGGCTGGGGTGGGAGTGGAGGCGGAGCCGGGCAGGGGGCGGATTCAGCGGCAGCAACTCCCCGGACGCGCGCAGACCTCAGAGCCCCCCAGCTTCCGCACCCCCTCTACTCTGAAACTTGGAGCTGGGTAGGGGTCCAGTATGAAGCCCCCGGACCGCCCCGCCCCTGGCCGCACTGACCGGATACTGGGGGTCATGGGGGGCATGCTGCGCGCATGCGCCGTACCCGGGCAGGAGGGGGTAAGAAGGGACTACAGTGAGGTCGGGGGTCTTTATGGTGCTTTCAGCAGGACTGTACCCCGCAGCCCTTGTTTACTCGCAAACAAGTGCTCAAGGCAGTCGCTAGGCTTCGTGAGTTCAATTACAAGATCCGGAGAGACCTTCTGGGAGACTTTTTCGTGACAATGTGGATTTTGACAGGAAGAAGGGGAAGAAGGAGATGAAGGCTGCTTAGGGAGGGAGCGTTCTTTACAGTCGTTCTGTCCCCGCAGACCCCGAAGAAAACCCCCCTAGGGTCGGGCTGCACTGAACCAGAGACCAACCGTTCCAAGGGGGATCAGAGAGGGGAGCACGATCATGAGGTCCTCGCCTGGGCTCCGCAGCCCGGTAAGAAGCTGGGTAGGGTGGGGCACAGTTTGCCATCCAGCGCAAAGTGGCGATTTCAGAATATTTTCATTAGCATAGAGGTTCACATCAAATTTGCATGATACCTATTTAACCGCAGAGACCTCCACGCTCCACCTCGCTGTCTAGTCCGAGGTGCGCCCCCCACTTCAGTCGGCCCGGGTGTCCCTGTGCCCCACCCCTGGCCCCTCGCCAGCCCGGGCTCTGGGACTTCGCCTTAATTGGTGATTAGTTTTAGATGGAGTGCCGGGGCCTGGAGGAAAGAAGGGTCCAGCAAGAGGGCGGCACCTGGATTGTGTTCCCCACAAAGAGCTCCCCATACACGCACTCTACACACAGCCTGGGCCCTGGCCACCCCCAAGGGGCCGGGCACCGACCCAGCCCAGTACATCTTCACACAGGCCAAAGCCGGGTCCACCGCGTCCTCCTCCACCCCAGGGGCCGAGGGGCGACCCAGGCCGACTCCACCGCGCGACTCAGTCCCCACCCGGCGCTCCGCAGCGGGAGCCGAGGCGCGAGCGGGAGGGGAGCCCGGCTGCGGAGGAGGGGCAGAGGGCTGGGGACGTGGAGCGGCGACGCCGCGATGCTGGGGGAGGGGATGGGGCGAGAACCCGGCCCGCCGGCGGGGAGCGCGGAGAGGCGGAGCCGGCCGCAGAGGCCCCTCCCCGCCGGCTCAGCGGCCCGGCCTGTTATTCCGTTCGCCGCTCGGCTCGGACCCGCGCAGCGCCTGGGGTCGGGAGCTGGCCCTCGTCTCCCCCCTGTCCGGGCCTAGAACCGCCCCGGCCACGGGCCGGAGACGGAGCTGGAGCGGCTGCCGCATCTCGGCCCTGCTTCCCCCGCCATCCCTGCCCCTAGCTGGACAGCTGGACCCTGGGCCCCGCACCGCCGGGGTTCCGGAAACCCTCCCCGCCCAGCTCCGCGGCCCAGGCCGGCGCCTAGCTCTCTCTCGAGCCCCCAGCCCTCCTCCAGACCAGACTTCCGTCTACTCCTGGAGACCCCTCTCCGTCTCCTCCCTCTCCCCCTCCCCCAGCCTGGACCCGGGGAGGAGGGAGGTGTGCGCGTGGCGCCGTCCCCGCCCCGCCCCCCGTGATTCCCCCTGCATGGCCGGCCCGGGTGGGGGGCGCGGGGGGGCCCGGGCGCCATGCGGGGGGGGCACAAGGGGGGTCGCTGTGCCTGTCCCCGTGTGATTCGAAAAGTCCTGGCAAAATGTGGCTGCTGCTTCGCGCGGGGGGGACGTGGTGAGTGCGAGGTCCTGGGGTCCAGTGTTGAATTGGGCTCGGGGTTCGGGGTTCAGGGCATCTGTTTTCCCTGGCCCTGGGGATTTAGGGCTGGAGTGTATGGTTTCCAGGAAAGTGACTTAATAGGTAACCTCTAAGGTCCCTTTTGCCTCCAGATTTCTGTTAGCTTCAAGTTAAGGAATTTGGGGAAGGGGGAAAGGACTGCTATCGCTTTCTTATAGTTAGCTAGATTTGAAGGGAAAAAAACACCCACAATCCCATTGGGTCTCAAACCTTCAAATCATTTTCTAGAATCTACTTGTGAAGAGGGACAGAGGGACTTGTACAAGGGCCTCCAATTGCAGCTGCTTTCAGCAGCTGGCCAGAGATAACCCTGATGCACTCTACTCCTGGCCCCTCTGTTGGGTGTGTGCTTGTCCTGGGGAGGTGGGCTACGGAAATCTTCTCATGATTAGCATAATTGGAGGAGAAGGGGTGTGTGCGGGTGGTGGTGGATGGACTCTGATCTCTTTCTCCCACCCCTTTCCCTGAGAATGGTGTGTACCATTGGGAGGGGGAGGGTTACAGGAGAGCAGATGGTTACCCTCAGCTTCTAGTGTCTGCCCAGATGGCCACCCCCACCCCCATATCTGTTCTGTGCTCAGGATATGAGAGACCTTCACAAGTAACTGGGGGTTCCGGGCTTGGGGAGCCAGGTGTTTTCTGTCCTTCCTCCCCAGGAAGCCCTGGTGAAATTTTCTATCCCAGCCAACTCGAATGAGGGTGGTAAGAGAGTGAGCTTCTCTGAGAGGGAGGAGCTGAATGTAATGAAGAGGAGAGTAGTTCCCAGGAGACCTGGGTCTGGAAGTGGGCAATATCTATCACCTCCTTTCTTTTTTCTCCTATTAGAATCTTATTCCATTACTGCCAGTGAGGGGAGTATATCAGCTTCTGCTATTTCCGGTCTGGCTGCCCCTTCTGGTCCGAGCTCAGGCCTCAGCTCTGGTCCCTGCTCCCCAGCACCCTTAGGGCCAGTCAGTGGCCTGAGGAGATGGTTGGATCATTCCAAACACTGTCTTAGTGTGGAAACTGAGTCAGCCAGTGGCCAAGTGGGACCGTATGAGGTGAGCAGGGAGGACCACAGAAGCACGAGTGACGCTGGAACTGAGGGCAGGTGGGGCCGCTGGTCTGACCGGTGACCCTTGACCTCTGGCTCCAGAACTGGATGCTTGAGCCAGCGCTAGCCACAGGAGAGGAGCTACCAGAGCTGACCTTGCTGACCACACTGTTGGAGGACCCTGGGGACAAGACACAGGTATGAGGAGTGGGTCTGGGAGGCTCATCTCCCCTGTAGATGTGTCTTTGCTTACTCCCGGATGTTCCTTCCTTCCAGCCACCTGAAGAGGAGACTTTGTCCCAAGCCCCTGAGAGTGAGGAGGAACAGAAGAAGAAGGCTCTGGAAAGGAGTATGTAAGTGTCCGCAGCCCCAAGCCTCCCCCACCTCCACCCAGGGGAGAACTCACATTTCTGGTGGAGTGTTCTCCGAGGCAGTGGTGAAGGGCTTCTAGTCCAGGAGGGAGGAACTAACCAACACAAGGATAATGCCCAGACTGAAGTGGGGGGCACCTTCTCGCTCCCTTCCTAGGTATGTCCTGAGTGAACTGGTAGAAACAGAGAAAATGTATGTGGACGACTTGGGGCAGATTGTGAAGGTAGTGCCACCTTCTACCCCTTCACTGCTTTTACCCTCCAGCCCACCTGCCCTTTCTCTCTGCCTGGGGATATTTTTAGGAGAAGCCCCCCCACCCCAGTCCCCATCTCTGTACTTCTTGGTAGGGGATTCCCACGAGGGCCGGGCTGTATGTTTGTCTTCTTACCCCAACCTCCCCACAGGGTTACATGGCCACCATGGCTGCTCAGGGGGTTCCTGAGAGTCTTCGAGGCCGTGACAGGATTGTGTTTGGGAACATCCAGCAAATCTACGAGTGGCACCGCGAGTAAGTTCTGGAGCCTGAGAGCTAGGTGTTGAGAGAGAAATCCAGCTAGTCATCTCTCTACTTCAAATGTCAGCCCGCCGCACTCAAGGAATATTTGGAGAAATTCTCCAGGGACCGATCATAGCTAGGGTACCTAGCTGGAATCAAGGATGTGCTTAAAGATGTAAGGATTCTGAAATGTATTTGACCTGCCTTTTTCTGCCAACCCTTCCAGCTATTTCCTGCAGGAGTTACAACGGTGTTTGAAGGATCCTGATTGGCTGGCTCAGCTCTTCATCAAGCACGTGAGATTTGAGAGGGTGGAGCTCAGGGAAAGAAAGCTTTCTAAAGGGTCCAGGCTCTTTGGGGTGTGTCCTCCCTCCTCACCCACCCTGCTCTTTTCAATGTTACTTGTTAGGAACGAAGGCTTCATATGTACGTGGTATACTGTCAGAATAAGCCCAAGTCAGAGCACGTGGTATCAGAGTTTGGGGACAGCTACTTTGAGGTCAGTGGCTAAGCTGACTTGGGGGAAGGAGCACAGAATTAGCATGAAAAAACTTTCCAGGCCGCATAAGCACCCTGTCTCTGTCCCCAGGAGCTCAGGCAGCAACTGGGCCACCGCCTGCAGCTCAGTGACCTCCTCATCAAACCTGTGCAGCGGATCATGAAATATCAGCTGCTGCTCAAGGTCAGGATCACCTTCTCCCTGGGGGCCCAGTGGTCGGGGAATGGAATACATCTCCCCAGGGTTCTCAGGGCTTCCCAGACTCCTACCTGGGCCCTCAGGGAAGGACAAGAGAGCTTCAAAGGAGGCCCTTAAGACCTCCTTGAGCATTTCCTGTCCCTGTTTTAGGATTTTCTCAAGTATTATAGTAGAGCTGGGATGGAGACCGAAGAGCTGGAGGTGAGAACCCCTAATCCTACAGGACACACCACGTAGTCCTAGTCTCATGGGACGTCCCAGCCCCAGGGTGGTTTAGAGCTGTCTGGTTTTTAGGGGAGGCTGGTTGGAGTGGAGACTTATGAAGAGATAGCTGGGTGAGGAGGTATCTTTACCCAGCAATGCTCCTTTCTCACCTACACCCCAGCAAGCTGTGGAGGTCATGTGCTTCGTGCCCAAGCGCTGCAATGATATGATGTCCCTGGGGAGACTGCGGGGATTTGAGGTATGGCCATGGGGTGGGAAATCCCAGGTCCTTCTAGGGAATCATCGTCTGTGGCTGATCCCACGGTTGGTTGGGATGGTGTCAGAGAAGAGAAGAGGCAACTTTGCCCTTTCCTTCTCATATTTCCTTCAAGGCTGTATTCATTAATTCCAGGGCAAACTCACTGCTCAAGGGAAGCTCTTAGGCCAGGACACCTTCTGGGTCACAGAGCCTGAGGCTGGGGGCCTGCTCTCTTCCCGGGGTCGAGAGAGACGTGTCTTCCTCTTTGAGCAAATCATCATCTTCAGTGAGGCTCTGGGAGGAGGCGTGCGTGGTAGCACACAGCCTGGATACGTGTACAAGAACAGCATCAAGGTGGGGAGGACTGTGAGGGAGGACTGCGGCTGGGGTGGCCAGGCCGTCCAGGATGTCTGGCTGCCGGGTTTGGTGGAAGGGCCTGAGTCTGGGGTTATCGCCCCTCTGCCAATGCAGGTGAGCTGCCTGGGACTGGAGGGGAACCTCCAAGGTGATCCTTGCCGCTTTGCACTGACCTCCAGGGGGCCAGAGGGTGGGATCCAGCGCTACGTCTTGCAGGCTTCAGACCCTGCAGTCAGTCAAGCCTGGATCAAGCAAGTGGCCCAGATCCTGGAAAGCCAGCGAGACTTTCTCAACGGTGAAGCCCCACCTGAGCCCTCCGCCTATGCCCTCAACCTTGACCTCTTGAATTACTGACTTCCCAATCTCCTGCCCTGCCCTCCGACCTGGGTCCTCTCTACCACCGTTCTTTCACACTTAGCTCAAGGTTTGGTAACTCAGACTCCCCAGAAGCCCCAAGCACTTTACAATGGCAGATATTCCTCCCCGGGAGGGCAGAATGGGGATGACACTAGTGGAGCCCTCAGGAAAGGCACCTGTCTCTGCTGTAACCTTTCTTCTGTTCTTCCCTTCGCCCCAGCATTGCAGTCGCCCATCGAGTATCAGAGGCGAGAGAGCCAGACCAACAGCCTGGGACGGCCAGGAGGGCTTGGGGTCGGGAGCCCTGGCAGGGTGCGGCCTGGAGACCGGGCCCAGGTCAGCGCTCACACCCCCATCAACGGCTCCCTGCCCTCCCTCCTGCTGTTGCCCAAAGGGGAGGTGGCCAGAGCCCCCCTGCCTCTGGACACACAGGTATGAGGGGTATAGTTCCCAGTTGTAGGGCCAGAACGGGAGAACAAAAGACCCCCGAGACCCCCTCACCCATATCATCCTTTGTTTTTTTTTGTTTTTGTTTTTGAGACAGGGTCTCGCTTTGTAGTTCGGGCTGGCTCTGAGCTCACTATGTAGCCTAGGCAAGCTTCGAACTCAGCAATCTTCCTGTCTCTGCCTCCTGAGTGCTGGGATGACAGGCGTGAGCCACCACGCCCGGCTTTATCATCCTTTGTTTTACCACCTTCACCTTGTGTGCCTCTTTCCACGTCCAGCCCCTCCTTCTCCTCCCCTGTGTTTTTACTCTGGGCCAAGGGAAGGAGCTTAGCTAGAGACTGAAGTTGAGAAGAGTGAGGGTAGATTGTGGATCCTCTGACTCGAATCTCTCTTCAGGTCCTTAGTGACAACCCCCCAGCTCCTCCTGACTCTCCTCCAGTCCCTGCACCCCTGAGCACTCCTCCCTGCCAGGCCAGACTTGCCAAGCTGGACGAAGATGAGCTGTAACTGGTGAAGGCCCTGACCATAGTGCTGACTCAGCCACCTGTACCCCAAGAGATGTCCAGGCCATTCTTCTGGCCCTACTCCAGACTTCCTCCCTCGGATTTTATCTAGAGGGCAGAGCCCAGAACGGTCTGGGAAGACACTGGCTTACAGGAGAATTCCTAGGCCCCCAAAGACTTCTTTCCACCGAAGAAACGCAGGATCCTTCAGCTCCACCCCTGTGCATGCATCGGTCCCCTCAGGAGGAGGATTATGTGGGTGGTAGGGAGGGAGGGCTGGGGCAAGGGTTTGGGTTATCGGTTTGGGTTTTGATTTTATTTTTCTGTTTTCTGAGAATAAAGGTTTTGTTACATCACAGAGGCTGCTGTCTTGGCAGAGGGAAGGAAAGGCTGCTATCGGGTAGTGGGGGGAAGTGGTACAGAAGAACCAGTTGGCCCCAGTCCTTTGAGGGAGGTCTTGGAGAAAGGGCGAGGCACAGGGTATAAAGATGTTGCTCTCTTATATGCAGTTAGAGCAGCTCTCAGTCCAGACCTGGGGCCTTGGGCCATTGGAAGACCTAAGAATCCTCCCTGTATTCTTCTCTTAACCATCTCTCCTTCCCTCTAACCCACCTTCTGGTCTAGACCTCAGTAGAAAGCTCCGTGTGACACGACATCTCACTATTCCCAACTCCCAGAACCTTAAGCACAAGGTACCCTGTGTACCTGTCCTGCGGCCTCTGTTCAGCTGGGGACTGGGAAGATGGATAGGAGCCTCGTCACGGTGCCTTCCTGGCTCTGGTTTTTCCTTATTGTCTGAAGGACGGTAAAACATGTCCATACTGAGCAGGCAGGGATGTGTCTTCCACCCCAGATCCACAAATGGAGAGTCCAAAGGGTCTTCCCCCTCCCAACTTCTGGCACAGCCCCTGGAACAGAAAGAGCCAAACATGTAGGGGTGCAGATGCCCTGTTCTGGGTCCTTGTGTATTCACATGTCCACTGTGTCCATTTGTCCCTTGGGCTTAGTCACGTGTTCTGGGGCTTCCTCAGCAGACAATAGATTGCTGGGGTGGAGGAATAAGGAGATGTTGGAGTCTCCCTGAGGGCCCCGGGTCCCTCTGTCCGACAATGAAGGGAGGGATCTCTAAGGGGGGGACAGGACGTAAGGCTCAGATAAGATTTCTGGGCAACAATAGAAGGAATTGAAGAGAGGAGACCCCACCCTCTATGTACCCCATCCCTAGGGCTTTAGGGTCAGGGTCTGGGGGGCCAGAGGGTGATAGGGAGGGGTGCCAGAGGTTCTTGTGAATGGGGGAGGGACAGCAGCCTTTAGCAGGATTCTGGACCTCAAATCCTTTATATTTCTTCAGTGGCCACAGTACTTGGGGCGATCCCTCTGTACTTAATTTAACCATGCTTATACTTGGAGTGCTTACTTTGAGAATAGCCCTTGGATGTAATAACTGGTGCTTCAGGCTTTTTTTTGTTTTTTTTTTGCCTCCTAAGAAACAAAATAACAATATCATTATTTCCTCTAAACTAGGGCCAGCCATGCCCTGAAGACATGTGGGTGGTGGCTCTGTCATTTCGTTGTCCAGTATATGTTGTTGCTTCCCATCTCAGTAGTTCATGAAACTGTTGAAGCCAATAAAGCCCCTTACACATTCTGGGGCAAACCGTGCCAAATAAAAGTTCAGATGGGGGGATCCCAACTCCCACTGGACTTTCTCACTTAGGCAGCTGCAAGAGTATTGTAGCTAGGGGAAGGACCAACGACCTCAAGAGAAATCAGCCTGTTTCTCCTCAAATTGCAGATGGGAAGGGAAGAGATAGGGATCAAAGGACTTAAGACTGATAAACGGCGGGTGTTGGGTTTGCCAGGCTGTAGGGCTACCGGCCAGATGAAGCCAAGGATGTCTGAGGAAATGGTTTAATACAAGGACTCTCCCCTCCCAAGCCTGACCTCGGGAGGGGGCGCCCTCCAGGTCTGGATTGGCTCCGGACCTGGAGGCGGGACTCGGGGCTAGTGGGCAGAGGGGTATTTAAGACTGGGAAAAGAGAGAGAAAGAGAGAGAGAGAGACAGAGAGAGAGAGAGAGAGAGAGAGAGAGAGAGAGAGAGAGAGAGAGAGAGAGACAGAGACAGAGACAGAGACAGAGACAGAGACAGAGACAGAGACAGAGAGACAGAGAGAGAGAGACAGACGGAAAGAGAGAGAGACAGAGAGAGAGAGAGGCCGCGGGCAAAATGAGTGGGTTACTGGGCACCAGCGCCTGCTCAGCCCTTGGAGAGGCCTCGGACCTTAGATCACCCCTGGGCACCAGACTCAGGGAACCACTCACTGAAGCTCGGTTCCAGAAGCTTTTCGGAGGCGAAGGCGCGCAGCAGGAGCCGGAGCCACCAGGGGAGCCCCAAGTGCCCAAGCTGTACAGGCTGTGGAGGCGACTGGCGCACGCCTGCTCGGGGCCGGGGGCGTGGCGCCTGCTGCTGGCCAGGCTGCCCCCTCTGCGCTGGCTGCCCCTCTACCACTGGCGGGCCTGGCTGCTCGGGGACGCAGTGGCCGGAGTGACCGTGGGCGTCGTGCACGTGCCCCAGGGTGAGAAGTCCAGAACGCCAGCCAGTCGGGGGGCCAGGTTTCAGGGGGCTTTCGGGAGAACTGGACAGCTGGGAATCTGGGAGTAGGGTGGTGAGCGGAAGCCTCTGAAGGTTTGGAGAAAGGGACTTGAGACCAAATTCTGGGGAAGGCCTCCATCACGTCCCCACCCCCACCCCCCTCCTCTGCTCAACCTCCGAGACGTCTTGGACCGGTTTCAGGTCAGGCAAGACACAAGCCTGCCCCCCCGCGCGGGCCGACACGGACCTGTGGCCGGGCAGCTCCGGGACCTCCCACGGAGGACCTTCAGGCCTCACTTCCCACTGTGGCACCGCTTAGCAGCTCTGGCGCAGCCTCTAGGCGCGTGGGCCGGCCGGCCTGGGCTGCTGCCCACCCCTGCCCCACTGCCGACCTTTCTTCCACCCTCCCCAGGCATGGCGTTTGCCCTTCTCACCTCTGTACCCCCGGTGTTCGGACTCTACACTTCTTTCTTTCCCGTCCTCATCTACAGCTTGCTGGGGACCGGGAGGCACCTTTCCACCGGTGAGTGTCCCGGGGCTGACTGTGCGGGACCCCTCCGGCCGCTGTGGGGTGGGAACAAGCAGGATCTCCAGGCAGCTGGAAAGCCTGGAGCTGAGTGAAGTCTCTTCCCCGCTCTCTGCGGCCTGCGCGGGAGCCGAGGAGTGTTTGCCGGGGTGGGTGCGGAGGCAGGAGTTCATTCGGATCCTCCTCCCCCAAGAATTTCGGTTAAAGTGAACATCCCTGGGCAGGAAAGGGAAGAAGAGATGCGCCCGTGCCCTCTGCCCGGAGCAGCCTGCTGCCCTGGAGGGTGCCGGAGGGATCCTGAGGCGGGCGCACCCCTCCCCTTCTGGGCCCGACCGCGGCCTCCCGGTCCCGTCCCGGTCCGGGCCAGCAGAGCAGGCTGCGAGCTCGCCCAGGGAGGCACAGCTGGTGACCCTGCGCTGTCCCCCGCCCAGGCACTTTCGCTGTCCTCAGCCTCATGGCAGGCTCCGCCGTGGAGCGCCTAGTGCCCGAACCCTTGGCGGGGAACCTGAGCAGGGTCGAGAGGGAGCAGCTGGACGCTCAGCGGGTCGGGGTGGCCGCCGCCATGGCCTTCGGGAGCGGGGCGCTGATGGTGACAAGGACCAGGGGAGCGCCCTGGGGGACCCCGCGCGCGGGGCTGGGGTGGGGTGGGGGTCGGGTCTAGGGAGGGAACCGCGGACCCCCGCCCCCCACTTCGTGCCGCTGTCGGTGACTGCGCGGCTTCTCCCCGCAGCTGGCAATGTTCGCGCTGCAGCTCGGCGTCCTGTCCACCTTTCTTTCCGAGCCGGTGGTCAAGGCGCTGACCAGCGGGGCCGCGCTGCACGTGCTCGTGTCCCAGCTACCCAGCCTTTTGGGGCTGCCTCTTCCGCGTCAGACGGGCTGCTTCTCTCTCTTCAAGGTGGGCTGCGAGGACAGCGAGAGCGGGGGCTTGCGGCGGGTGGGGGTGGCTCGAAAAGGGAGGAAGGACGCAGGGTGTGTGACCGGCCAAAGAAGAGGTCTTGGGCCGTGGGGCTGCGGGAGGGCGCTGCGGAGGTGCTAGTCCCCAAGACGCAGTCGGGACAGCAGACTGCGCCCCGGCCTGGTGGGTCGATGCTGGGGCCGGGAGGGCGGCCGACCCGGGCACCCGCCCTCCGCTCACCGCCCCTGCCCACAGACGCTGGCCGCTGTGGTCACGGCGCTGCCCCGTGGCAGCCTGGCCGAGCTGACCATCTCCGCGCTTAGTCTGGCGCTGCTTGTGCCGGTCAAGGAACTGAACGTGCGATTCCGAGACCGACTACCCACCCCGATCCCAGGGGAAGTCGTCATGGTGAGGATGGCCTGGGCTCCCGGTTCCCTGTCCGCCAGGGATTCTGCCGTGCTGTAAGAACTGGTCGCTGCCGCCCTCTTGTGGAATGCATAGAGGTCACAGACTGAGGGTCTTGTACTTTTTCAGGACTCCTCCCTGGGCGCTCTGACCCTCCTGAATCCCGCATCCACCCTGTCCCACTTCTGGTAGCGCGTCCTCTCCAGACAGACCTCTTACAATGCCTTTTTCCTCTGTACAGCGCCCCCTTGCGGTGACGCTTGCTGTAGCAACTCCTCTCAGGATTCTTCGTTATTCAGTGTTACCTTCCTTTCCATTCCCCACCTAGATTGCCTTTTCTGACTAAATAAATGTTACATTCCTTTACAGATACCCTTTATAACCTATATATAGTTCAGCCTCCCTACTCAGGATAGCTCAGTACCTAGAATGACACCTCTTGATCTCCATCACTCCCAGAGATGCCCTCTCTTTTTTTGGGTCTTTCCATAGCGCCAAGAATGCTCCGTGTTTCTGTCCCACCCCTGCACTCCTTGACTTTAAATGAGCTGTCCGCACTCATTCCAAACATACCACAGCCCCACTGGCTCCTGGAGCCCTGTGACCACCCGGTCCTCCATGGTAACCCTGTCACACTGAGCCTCTTTCAGGCTTCTGTCCCTGGCGAGCCCTGACATGCTCTCCTCCCAGGTGCTCCTGGCTTCTGTGCTCTGCTTCACCTCTTCCCTGGACACGAGATACAATGTCCAGATAGTGGGGCTGCTGCCTGGAGGGTAAGAGAGGATCAAAACATACCAGCTTTTTCTTCCCCCGCTTGGCCACCAGCAACTGCTCTGGTCCCACCTAATTCTATTTGCTCTGCCTTCCCTCTCCCTGCAGCGCCCAGCCCCCCCTTACCGCGCACCCCTCCCTCTCCAGATTTCCCCAGCCCCTCCTCCCCAGCCTGGCCGAGCTGCCCAGGATCCTGGCAGACTCACTGCCCATCGCACTGGTTACTTTTGCCGTGTCTTCCTCATTGGCCTCCATCTACGCGGACAAGTATGGTTACAGCATTGACCCCAACCAGGTAGGACCTTGACCGTGGACCCCAGCTCCTTCGGAAGACAAACTCTTCACCTGACTCCCCGTGCCTCTTGATCTCACTGCATCCCTTCAGGAGCTCTTGGCCCATGGTGTCTCCAACCTCATTTCCTCCCTCTTCTCTTGCTTCCCTAACTCGGCCACGCTGGCCACGACCAGCCTACTAGTGGATGCTGGTGGACATACTCAGGTAAGAGGGTGTTCGGGGGTAAGGAGAGAGGACAGCACACTCAGGCTGGACGGCAGTGGTGGAAGACTCATAGACACTTGGTGGCACCTTTACTGAGGAGAACGGGGGATCAAGGGACAGGGAATAAGGGACGGGGCTATAAATGGGGCAGAAGAAGATAGTAAGTCTTCATTTTCATGGTGACCTTTATTAGCTTTAAGTACTAAAAAGTTTATGGTGCCCCAGATGTAGTTCAAAATAAAGCAGTACTAAACTGTAAAATAAACAAGAGGCGAAATTCTGATTGTGTGTGTGTGTGGTACTGAGGAATGAAAGCCTCACTGGTCAGCAAATCTCCTATCACTGATCTATATCCCCAGCCCAAAATTCTTTTTTTTCATTGAGGATAGCTTCTGTCCCACCCTCCATACTGGCATACTGGGGACTGAACCCAGGGCCTTCACGCTGGGCTACATCCCAGGTCTTTTTTTTTTTTTTTTGTACCAGGGATCAGACTCAGGACCTTGAGCTTTCAAGGCAGGCACTGGAACCACTGAGCTAAAATCCCCAGCTCTTTTTGTTATTTTTGAGACAGAGTCTCACTAAATAAGGTATCCAGCCTGGGGTTGGAATTTAGCAACCCTCCTGCCTCAGCCTCTTAACTTCTGGGATTACAGGCTAATGAGAACATTTTATTTTCTTCTTCTTCTTCTTCTTTTTTTTTAAAGGCAAGGTCTCACTTTGTAGTTCAGACTGGCTCTGAGCTCACTATGTAGCCTAGGCAAAACTCAGCAATCTTCCTGCCTCAGCCTCCTGAGTGTTGGGATTACAGACATGAGCCATCATGCCCTGCACTGTCCTTTTTTTTTTTTTTTTTTTTGAGACAGGGTCTCGTTTTGTAGTTCAGGCTGGCCCTGAGCTCACTATGGTGCCCAGGCAAGCCGCCGCGAACTCAGCAATCCTCCTGTCTCTGCCTCCCGAGTGCTGGGATTACAGGCGTGAGCCACCACTTCCGGCATCGTGGTATGCGGTATTGATTGTTGGTGGGCGTGTCTCCACGCCCAGCATTGTATGTGGTAACTGGCGATCGAACTCAGGACCTTGTACTTTCGAGGCAGGCGCCAGAACCACTGAGCTAACCCTCCGGCCCAAGAACCAC
>PVIC010010882.1:0-13918 GCA_004025085.1 Thryonomys swinderianus
CCAGTATATATATACCTAGTCATCAGCCAATGCCTGAAGGACACGTGGCATTCTGGGATAGGCGGCTATACAGCGGAAGCGAACTGGCTGATCAGGCAATGCCTAAATATAGACTTGCTTTTCAGCGGATATAGACCACTTGACCTACTCCTTCAGCGCCATCTTTTGGGCGCGGTTGCCCTTTGGCTCTCCACAATGTATGGCTTGGTAGGCCTTGTTGTAAAATATGGCATTGTACCATAAGTGAAACAGGAAGCGGTTATTAGACTTTTGTCAAAAGTCCAGCATGATTTCAGTCAATGTTAGAAGAATCATCCAGTTAGTCAAGTTCAAAATAAACTCAGGGCAGATATGTCAAAAATAGAAGCAGAGAGCCTGCAAGTAGTGGTTCATTGCAGAAATCCAAGCATCAGGGGCTCAGTGGTTGGTAATGTCAAGGTGACAGAGCCACTGGGCTAAGTTCTCCATAGTTTTTGAAACCAGAGTCAGTAGGATTCCTTGCCGGGAGGTCTGCGGGAATCTGTGGGTCAAGAAAGAATCTTTCCTTTTGTCCTTAGCATCTGAAAAGAACTGTCAACAACTTAGTTGAGAAACAGGGAAGGTAAAGCAACTGTGGAGGAGAAAAATCAGAAGTTGTTTTTTGAGCATATTAGAAAATAAACCTAGAGTGGAAATGGATGCTAATCTCAACCCATTCATCACTTATTTAAACATAAAAAGACAGAATGACTTGGCTGTCATTTTGCCTTTCCTGTTCCCCTGAACATTATAGGAAGCTAACAGATGAACAGAAGTGAATAGTATCGTGACATTCACTATTGTTTAGTACAAATATTCACGTTCTATTTGAAGTGAGTTATGTGGCCCTTTAGAATTCCTTTTGTTCTCTTCCACCTGGTTAAATATTAGCCAGGAAAATGGTCTTTTTGGGTCATCAGAAGTCCTTGCTATTGCTGAGCTAATAATATATTTTTTGGAATACTCTATTTAAATGATGCAGTTGAAAATCTATACCTACCTTCTACGTTAGCCTTGAACACATTGGATGATGAGCCACAGGGGAAGTGCACACGTTAGAAGGCAGGCTTCATTTGGCTTTTGCAACAGGATGGCTGAAGGGTCCTATAGATGGAGCTGCTCAGAAAAAGATTATATCTCTTGGCTTCTGGCAAAGAAAAAAAGCATTAAAAAGGCTGTGCTAAGGGCTAAGAGCTTTATTGAAATTCTACAGAGGCCTTACAGGAACTGTGAGCTTCTGACTTGTTATCAGGTGCCTGCATTTGGGCACCCTGACACTCTATAATTGAAATTCATTGCTCGACCTTTAGTCTATAAAAATGGTACGCTGTCATTAGCACTGACTGCTTGCTGTATTCTCCTGTCACTCCTTAGACCAGCTCAAACCATCTCAGATGAAATAGCCTATTTTATGTCAGACCTCAGAGTTTGCCACTATCAAAGTAGAAAGCTAAAGCAATGTTTAGCAATGTGGTAAAGACTATACTGCAGTAGGGCTCTAGAGAGGTGGGAGACTTTTTAAAAATTTTTTTTAAAATATTAATGCTCTCACCTGGTGCCATCTCTGTGACACTGCTCTTGTCAAGAGGAGAATTATTATTTTCTTAAATTGTGTTTTAATTTTTCCCGTTAATGTCACAAGGTCTAAATTACACTTTAGAAAGTATTTGAATGTTAGTTCAGCAATAAGACAAGTTACTGTTGGAACTGCAAGGTAATATTTCAAGTTCAGTGGAAGCAATTATGTGAAAACGTCGGCTGTCCCTAATGAAAGCTATGCTGCCGTACTTCTTTTTGAAATGACTCTTTTAAGAGGGGAAACTGAGTTTGGTTGACTGATCCTTCCCTTTTCTGAGTATGACTGTTCTTGCTATTAAGAATTACAGTCAGGTGGTCAGAAAGATGTTTGGGTTGTAGTTCCCCATGACACAAGAGGAGTCATTTCATCAACTAAAGAAATAGGACAGCCTCGTTAGAGACATCTCTACTTGTTGAACTGTTTGATGTTACCTAAACTTATAGAGGTACCAAGAAACAACAGTCCTGGTGATTTAAGAAATTGAATTACAGAAACATAGAAAATCATTCCATTGTTCTCTTCCACTGTTGATTTTCATTTTACTTTATGTCACATAAAAGAAATGTCTTTCTAAAACACTACTAGGAAAAACTTTGACAAAATCAAATGCAGATGAGGGGAAGGAATAAATATGATACAGAAAGAAAATAAAAGAGCATGTATTAAGGGGGTGAGGAGGTATGGGTGGGTAGGGATATGGGTAAAAATGAGAATTAACTTGTGTCATATACTGGTACAAATTCCCCAATGTTATACATGATTTTGAGATGTATATAAATTATACCAATAAAGAATTCAATTTATAAAAAAAATCAAATGCAGAATTTAAGGGTGTGGGAAATTATTCTTTCAAGTCAATACTGTATTTTATTCTTGGTTATTCATTAATTTTATATATCACAACTATTGAGAATATAATTTTCTCCTTTTAATTTGTTTAAATGTTCTCAAGAGATTTTTTTCAATTTCTTATTTTATTAATTGAAGTCAAACACCACTGGAAATAGGTTGTGAAATCTCAAAGCAGCCAGTGGAGAGAAGGTCAATGGCTTCTCATGCATTAAGATTTAAAAGAAGACAATTGCTGCCTCTCTGTGCTTGTGACCGCCCCCTAGGGGTGCAACACAACCTTTTTTAGAAGTAAATTTCCCTTGTCAAGACTTCATGGTATCTGAGTGCTTTATTTCTGCCCTGGAAAACTGAGTCTGGGAATCAATGCCAACATAGCCCACACCATTCTCAAGTTCACCGTCATCCTCTTGCCTCAGCTTCCAGAGTGCTGGCACTATTGGCATGCCTCACCATGCCTACTCATATAGGTTTAAAATAATTAATAAAAAGTGATTCAATACACTAGTGTATTCAGTACACTAAAGAAAACATGCAAAAAATACTAGAAGAAAATATTTTTTAAATTTCTAATTATTTCCTGCCCCATTCTAGCCTATAAATGGACAAGAGAGTCCTCAAGGAAGAATTAAATAAAATAATTACTAGGCCTAAATGAAAAGGAAGAAAAGAGACAGTACAAGAGTTTTCAGTATTCATCCCTAGTACGCATCCACGTGAAAAACAATAACGGTAGTAGTAATGTTAGAGATTATAAAAAACACCAAGGAAAATTAGTTAAGAATACTATGAAAATATTTTCTTGAAAATACTAGTTTTCAAACTGAAAGCACCTATCAATAATCAATAGATAAGTGACTGAGAGCGCCTCCTCTTGAGTATTCTTAATGTACACAGAGTCCTAGAAGGATTTTGTAGAAAGGAAAGAAAGAGAAAGAAAGGGATGAAAGCCAGGATAAGATGAAATGAAGAAAATAAAAAGACTGAAGGAAAGATGAAAAATGAGCTACAGAAGGTCAAGGGAAAAGCGGCAAAGATAATGATGGAGAATTTTGGTTCATTTTCTTGTTATATTTTTATCTCTTCACACCAATTTTCTAATTTCCTGTACTTGTTATTTTTGCAATTACTATAAAAACACAATTTTTAAAATTAAAACAGAAAAGAAACAAGACGAAAAGTGAAGAAGACGATCATCAACTGGCCTGAAATTTTATTTGCTCCTTGGTACTCAAGGTCACCCCATCTCTTAAGCTTTTCTGATCTATCCTGAGGCAAAACACTCTGGGGCACCACAAACACTGCTCTGTGATAGAACATTTTTTTCATTTGCCTGATTTATTTTTACAAACCAATTTATCTCATTATAATTAGCTGCGGGGAAGGATCAGTGTCATCATCCCTGCGCCTCCGAAGTAAGAACAGGGTCTTAAATGTCTCAGAGTTTGCCATGTGTATTGCAGGGATACCAAAGGGGGAACCACTCACCAAGGGAAGAAAGAGGCACCGCCTCAAAGTGTAAAGAAACAGACCAGATGGAATGGAATTTTAGGACAGTTCGGTTCAATCCTATACAAAAAAATGTAATTTTAAAAATATCTCTGCCAGGTATGATTGGGTGACGCCTGTAATCCCAGCACTCAGGAGGCAGAGACAGGAGGATTGCTGGGTTTGAGGTCTGCCTGGACTACATAGTGAGCTCAGCCCAGCCTGAACTACAAAGCGAGACCCTGTCCCAAAACAAACAAATAAACAAACAAATATCTCAGAAGAAAACAATTGTACTTAATTCAGAAAAATCAATTCAAAGTGAAGCAAAATCTTTTGGGGCTCCACAGTATAAGTTTGATCTTTATAAAAACAAGCTTTAATAGACATAATTTATTAGGAGACACATATTCCATTTTATTAATGAAAAAATAAAGAGGAGAAATTTCATCAATATTTATAACTGAATTTAATGTGTCTCCTCCTCATGGCGCCTGAGTAGAAGCATCTCCTCTGTACTAGATGGTGATCATGGAGACAGTGAAGAGGAGACTGGCAGGCGGGGGTCTAAAAGGACACTATTTACAGGCTGCCAATAGTGACAATATGACAGGAACTCTATGAAGGGTTTGTCATATAGAATCTTCTTCACCCTGGTGAAGAGGATGTTACATTTTCCATTGGCAATGAAAACTTGATTTGTTTGATCTCACCCACTTAGCAACGGACAGATCTAGGACTCAAAAGTAGGTCTTTCTGAATCAGAGACCGTGTTTCTCTGGTTTCCTATACTGCCTGCTTGGGGTGGGAGGGAGTCCTCTCTAGGTGACTAATCCTCTTCTGTGGGATTTCTGTCTTTCTTCCTTTTTTTTTTTTTTTTTTTTTTGCCAAAATGTTACTTTGGTTCCCTATTTCCTGTGTCAAGTTACAAGCAATTTGTCATTGCTGCAGTGACACTTTAGCTCCTGTCAGCTCTGTTAAAGAGCCATTTTATCAGGATGGTTTTCCACTCCCTAAGCAACTTGTGGATTTTATTCTCCTAAGCAACTTGTCACATCTTTTGTTTTCTCGCAAGTTTCCAATCAAAAGCAAGCCTAACTGTTTTGATTTAATTCAGCTTTTCATTGAG
Source organism: Thryonomys swinderianus (assembly GCA_004025085.1). NCBI lineage: Eukaryota > Metazoa > Chordata > Mammalia > Rodentia > Thryonomyidae > Thryonomys > Thryonomys swinderianus. The sequence goes on from PVIC010010882.1 coordinate 5,064, forward strand.
AATGTCTCTATATAGTCTGGGCATGAATGTCCAAACTCTATCATTACATCTTTCCTGTTTTGACATCAAAGATCCTATGACAAAATCAATTATTCTTCTTAGTTTTGAAACTCATTCAACAGATTTCTTTTTGAATCAGGTGCTGAAAGAGTAACTTAAGGATCCTCTGCTTGAGTCATTGACTAAGTCTTTGTTGTGATAAATGAAGATTTTCTTTCATTTCTCTGTACAATACACCATGCAAAGAATAAGGAAAAGAAAGAGGAATGATTGAAGATAATTGAGCTAGAAAGGTGATTGATATTTGACCTGCCCTCTCCCAGAAAACACGCATACACACAAACAGAGAAACTTCACTGGACACTTTCTGTAAATAACTAATGTATAAAAGCTACTTCAATCTCTAATTTTTCTTACAGAGAATTGGTAATATATCTGTACATAGTCCAAGAGATAGCAATAAAAATGTGATGTAAACTCTCTTTTCACGTAAATTATTACTAAAATAAGTTTTCCAGTTTATAAATGATTGAGTTTAGTACTAAAGGAAGTGTTTAATCTTTATTCTACTTCATGTCATTTGAGTAATTTGTATTTCTATCAAAATTCTTTAAGCTGAGTTGAACCAAAACTTTTAAAACTAATTTGTAAGTAACAAACATATCAATGAGACAGTGAAAGAAAATTGCAGCTGTCAAATTCTCTTGAGATTATGTACAAATTTTGTTGATATCACTTTACTGCCCTACAAATCAAATCCTTGTGAAGAATGAAGTTGCATAAGATAAGACACAAACAGGCTAATATGATTTTTTTAAAAATACAGTATTCACGAGTATTTATATTTTCAGGGATACAAGGCTGTGTAGAGCCCTCCAGAAGAACAATGAGCAAAGAATTTATTTTTGCATTAAGATTCTCTGTGCCCTAGAAAAAAGCAATAATAATAATAGTAGAGAGGAAACAATATAATTGCTTATCCGACTGTTCAGAAAAACAAAGAAAATGACAGCACAGTTCAGTGAAAGTCATCATGTATCATATTCCAGAAAACCTGAGCCAATCTAAACTAGAACAGTATTCATTATGTATCGTGTTCAATTCTCTTGCCTCAGTCGCCTGACTTTAAGTACAGAGTAAGGCTGGAAAAGAGAGTTTTAGTAAATCTAGCTTTAGAAAATCTAAAAAAAATTAAAATGAAAATATTACATGTTTAGAAATCAGAAATGTTCTCTAAATTCTCAAGCCAAGACCAGACATGTTTGCTTTCTTGTTTTCATGGAAAACATTTCTGTAAGTTCCCAAGTTGAAAAAAAAATGAAATGTTCAATTTATAGGTAGCTTCTGATTTTTATCAGTGTTCTATTTTCCATCAAAATAAATGCAACCAAAAAGGCCTTCTATTTTTACTCCCTGTTAAAATGTGTGAGTGTCACACACAATATACAATATCAGGCAATTCTATAAGATTATCTCTTGAAAGGTACGTAGGTTAGCTAATCACAAAATGATTCAGTGAATGTAACATTGTGCTGCTAGTTAGAGAGATTAGTAAATCCTAACCAGTACAGAGAGTATATTAATTAAATAGCAGAGTATTTAAAGATGTGCCAGCCAAAATAAGAATAGGTTGAAGAAAGAAATAGTATTTAACAAAACTGACTACCAGCCACCTACTTTTCACTCATTATGTCATCTAATGCTTTTGCTAATCCTAAGCTTATCCTAAAATCATGGCCAAGAATCCCAGAGATTTTGAATCATTTATTCCAAGTCATCTTATCAGTGGGTCAAGGCTGGAAATCATATTTCTGGAGACAACTCGACTGTGGACAAATATAAAAATTGATTTTGATATTAAAGCCCTCTATGCCAAATGTGTTTACGGAAGAGCTAAAATTTGAGAAAGCTCTCCTTTTTATCATTGTTTCAGCCATTTATGAATTCAAAGGGGTGATGTTCTCCTACATATTTTTCAATTTCTCAGGAAGACTCTGATGTTGACAATGCGTTCGATTCCTCACGAGCATAAACTTCAGACTTTGTAATTTCCTATAGCTTTTATCCTTCTCCAATTTTTCAAGCAGATGCCAGTTACATAAGCAGTATCTACAGCCGTTGCTCAGCAAATTCTTTTTCAATTTTACAGCCTCAAGTACTTTCCATGTTTCTTACTTATGGTCAATTTTGTAGGAACCATAATGTTGAATTAAATCCAGAAGAATGTTCATCCGCCCCCTTGCACTTCTGTGCTTGAATAAAATTTGCAACAGTGATACATTGTCCGTATGTTGGAGTTTCTTCTGGCAAGAGAAATATAGATAACTTTATTGGAAATATAGTCATTCTGCCAGATAAGCTAGCAATATCTTTTTCCTGCGAACTAAGTGCCAGTGAATACACCCTCATTTATAATTATTTTTTAATACTGCTAGGAAAAAAAGAAGAGATTTAACCAAGAAATGTAATGTACTAGACATTGCTATTGGTGGTCGAGACTAATAGTTCTAATAACTTTAGATACCTCATATTTATTAACAAATAGGTCCTGTAGAAATGATAAAGAAATGAACAAATGGAAAGCAATGTTGTCTTGTCTTCCACTGTTCCTTAACTACCAATCCTCTTCCAAACATACAAATACCACATTGAGCCTACTCTTGGAATTAATACATAGACTCACTCACGCAGCAAATGCCATTCGATTGATATCCCAGGTCAACTTTTATTGCTCCTCTCTCTTTGTGTTCTTTCCTTGTATCATTCCTAGTTTTATAACAATCAAATTAAATTGACAAGCTGTTTCTTTCTACTGTTTTTTATTATTTAGGCAGCCTCTTGGAACCTGTGTGTGTGTGTGTATGTGTGTGGTTTATAGTTTATATAGCACTCCTTTCCAGAAATGTTGCCTTTTTTCTTGATAATAAAATTCAATTGATAATTCTACATCCACTTTAAGAGTCATAAAGAAAAATATGGATTACTATAATAGCTATTTATGACATCTGATACAGAGAGAAGAAAAATCTTTTTTTTAATTGAATTCGTTATTTATACAATTTATATACATCTTACAATCACACATAACATTGGTAAATTTGTACCAATATATGACACAAGTCAATTCTCCATATCCCCACCCACCCACACCTCCCCAACCTCTATATACATGCACTTTTATTTTCTTTCAGAATCATATTCATTCCTTCCCCTCATTACATCTCCACACCAAATTTCCTTTGGAAATTTCCCATTCTACAAAAACTGTCATACTTTCTAAAGCTCATTTGCATTTATAGGTGCTCATATCAAAGAGAAGATCTGGTACTTGCCTATCTGTGATCTATTTATTTCATTCATCTTTCTTTTAATTCTTAAGAGGAAAAGAATGTAAGGAAAAGTGATTTGAGGGTATCTAGTTATGTGGCTCTCCTATATCTTTCTTCCTCTTCCATAAGGCTTTTATGGAAATGATTATTTGATCATTACTTTAGCAATTGGAGGGTACTTCGGGATTTGGTGGGGCTGTACTGTGTATAGGGTTTTCCAAAAAATGCAAGACATCTACTCAAATTCAAATTTCAGACTGAAAAATCTAAGTAGGTCCACTCTAAGTATACATCATCAGTATTTGTGCAGGATGTACCTATATTAGACAAGGCATGTGTTGCTTATTTCAAGTTCAAAGGTAACTGCATACCCTGTGTATTTAGTTGCTAAGATTTTCAACTAATAATATCTTACTTTTTTTAGTTTTGGGCTTCCTTAAAACTATAATAATCTAGGGCCGGAGGGTTAGCTCAGTGGTTCCGGCGCCTGCCTCGCAAGCGCAAGGACCTGAGTTCGATCCCCGGTAACCATATACAATGCTGGGCGTGGAGACACGCCCACCAGCAATCAACACCGCATACCACAATGCCGGACGTGGTGGCTCACACCTGTCATCCCAGCACTCAGGAGGCAGAGGCAGGAGGATTGCTGAGTTCGCGGCGGCTTGCCTGGGTACCATAGTGAGCTCAGGGCCAGCCTGAACTACAACGCGAGACCCTGTCTCAAAAAGAAAAAAAAAAAAACCTATAATAATCTAAGGAAATTGAAGCAATTGAAGTTAGACAGCAAATAACTTCAGACTACCATTGTTTTAGACCAGAGTAAAACACAGGAACATCTTTTTTAATGTGTTTTATCAGCAGATCCTTCTGTACGATATTTCTGCTATTAAAAATATTGAGGAATTGCATGAAAGAAAAAGGGAGAATTAATTTACAGAAACTGAGGCTACATATAATACCAAAAGAAAAGCTACGAAAGTAACTTCTAGAGGAAAAGTAACTGAGAGGACACTGAGATGGGAGGGGAGAGCTGGATAATCTAGAGCAAATGGGTCAAAAACAAAATCCCAGAGAACATGCACAGACCAAAGGATTCAAAATGACTCGATGGGCTCCTATACCCTCCACACTGAACCCATCAGAAAGCATTATTTCAGTTCCTCAGTTCCTCAGTGGAATCTGGGGGTGTTGTTTACAAAATCAATCAGAAACACGCTGTTTTCAATCCCTCATTTCCATCTGGTTGGAAGCCGAGGCAGCCTATCCACAAGGCCATTCAGACGGAGCTCTAATCCAAGTGAGTTTTTGATAGGCCGCTTCATGCCAATCCCTTATCTGCATGAAGTAGAAACCAATCCTGAGAGCTGAGATAGAATAGACCCATTTCCTTCATCCTCTGCCCCACTGTGTGTCTATTTGCCACCCCACTCTCATGCTGTCAAGTATATCTCTTTTCTGCCTTTAACAAATATACTTTGACTATTTTTCCTGGGTGTGTTCCCCAATTCTTTGTGTAGGACACTGAGCACCCGGAAATACCCACCCCAACACCTACCATCAGCTGACCTCACGGGGACTCTTCCCATGGGATAGGGGCTTCTCAGGTGCTCAGCTCCAAACACATTCAGTCTCTGTCTTTATTCAAGCTCCAGCTTCCTAAGAACGCACGACTGTCTCACCCTGGATCGTACTCCTATTTTTGTGCTCAGTGCAGTGGTCTCACTGCCGTAGAAAGGGAGGGATTCACACCAGGAAAACAAGCACGGAAACTCCCGAAGCACATTAAATGTAGAAATAACGCCATCTTTTGCGATTTTCTCTCCTAGGGAACTAATAGAAATACATTTAAGTGCTTTCTTAATACAAAATGCAAATGAGTGCCAACATTTACATGCTTATCTTATTCTCAGTGTATTTTGGAAGGTCAAATATTTGATGCCTAAGAACAAAGGCAGGCAGTTGAGGGCCTTTGCAATTAGATTTGGATAAGCAGCAGGGAATCTGTTTAGTGAAAATATGAATCTTTTATATCATCTTTATCAAGTAAAGACGATTCAAAGATTAAGAACTGGAAGACTAAACACAATACAATGAAGTCATAAAAACACAAAATTAAATGAGAGAGTTTGAATTACCTTCAATTTTGCTGTATAGTAATGGGCTTTTCTACATAATTTGCATCACAAGAGAGTACCTTATCCATGGAGCTTAGTTTGCCCCCAAAAAAGGACAGAAATCCTGCAAGTTAACTATGCAGCATGACATTAAGTAAAATACCTGTGTTTGCATGTATCTAATATATATACTATATACATTTTATATGTGTGCATATGTGCATGTTTTATTTGTTGTTTTGTTTTGATTGGACACAGGGGCTCCCTTTGTGGTTTGAAGGGTCTTGAACTCTTGGTGATCTCCCTGCCTCGGCTTTCCAAATGCTGTCACTATAGGCATGCAGCACAACTCCTGATTTCACGTATGTTTATAAATATTGTGTTCCATGTATGTGTTATGTGTATTTTATGTATTTCATATCTTGGTAATAGCCAAACTGGCCCAATCAAGCAAAGTTCCTAAAATAATAATGAACTGTGGATAAAATAAAGCAATGACAAGTATGTGGAAGCCCTGGAGAACAAATAACAGAATAATGAAAGAGAATTAACCCTTGGAATAAAAGAGAATAGCACTTAATGAGTTTTCCATGCTTTGGCTCTTAATTCTGACAACATGCCTAAGTCTGTAACTTCTTACATGACTTATAACAGAATAGAAAAATTGTAGGCAAATCTCTAGCTGATTTCTACAGTCAAAATAAGAGGGGAATAACAAAGTTTCTGATAAAGGCACAGAAACTTGAGTTATGATATCCATGTTTATTATTTAGAATATTTCTATTGATAAATTATTACTTTTAGTTTTATGATTTTATTATATTAAATAATGGGTACATAACAGGAAAACAATCCAAGAACTAAAGTATTGAACTTTTACTATTGAGTGTTCATTAAAAAATTCAAAATTTTCAATATCAACTGTTTTTGGTGTACAGAATCTAAAAAATAACAACAGAAGTAAATTCCTATCTGAACTAATATGCAAATACAATATCACTTTATTTTCTTCAATCACCAGAGCTAAGGCAGTCTTCACACATGACAACTGCTTGTTCCATACATATGTATCATATTGACAGCAAGCAAATGTGTTTTGCTTTCCTGGTCCTTTTTAGTAAACACTCCACATCTCACCGGTCTTGCTGCTTTGTTAGGAGGTTCTTACTCTACTACACAAGTGTTGTTAGCAACAATATAAAATATCAATGGAATGAAGTGTAAAATTCTGAATATGTATTGTGCGTTTAGGATAATCCAATATTTTCTCATCAACTGTGATCTTGCTTATAAAACCTAAAAGATAACATTAGAAATAAATTCCTATATGAACAACAGTGAAAATACCAGCAGAACTCTACCAAAAAATCTTTGCTGCACTTGTCACACCTAAACCAGTCTTCATTCATGACAGCTGCATGTTCTATACACGTGTGTCACTTATAATGACAACACATGTTCTTAGCTTTCCTTTTCCATCTGGCAGATTATTCTTGTCACTTCTCTTCTTGTTTTGTTGAGAGCTTCCCATTACATTTTACAAAGTACACTTAGCAGGAAAAAAAGATATCAATAAAATAAAGTGTCCAATATGTAATGAGCACTTAGAATAGACATCACTATTTTCACATCAGGCATGTACTCGCTTATAAAATCCAAAAGATAACATGAGAAATATAAACCTATGTGAACTGCAATGGAAACACAAACAAAAGTCTACCATAGCGTTTATAATGCTTGCTTCAACTGCCACACCCAAGGCAGTTTTCATATAAAATGCTTGCTCCATAAACAAGTATTGCTTACATTGATAACAGGTATGTTTTGTTTTCCTGCCCCTTTTTTGTAGGACATAGTTGACATATTGTTGATTTCTCTCTTCTTATAGTAGGTCTTTCAAGCAAGGATTTTTTTTTTTTTGAGATAGGGTCTAGCTTTGTAGCTCAGGCTGGCCCTGAGCTCACTATGTAGCCCAGGCAAGCCTCGAACTCAGCAGTCCTTCCTCTGCCTCCTGAGTGATGGTATTACAAGTATGAGCCACCACCCTCAGTTTTTTTTTTTTTTTTAATTTTTGTTTTGGGGGTTTTTTTTGTTGTTTTTGGCACCAGAGATTGTGCTCAGGACCTTGTGCATATGAGACAGGCACTGGAACCACTGAGCTAAACTTTCAGCCCAGTAAAGGTCTCTGTGCATGTTTATTTACCTGTAAGCTCACCAGGATGCTCCACAATGTTGGGGTGAGTCCCTGGACAGAAATATGTTGTTTTTGCTCTGCTGTAAATTATTTCTTATGAGTTTCCATCCCAATCCACAAAGAAATTTTTTTTCTGTAGTATTTTACATTTGTTATTTTCTTTATGAACTGTCAAAGTATTTATGCCAGACATGTTTAGGATTGAGTAAACCACAATCCTTGGCTAATGCTTTGTATTTTGAGTGACAGCATTGCTGTTGCACAACTCATCCACAACAACTACTCCACCTTTGGGTTTTTTGAAGAGAGTTTCCATCTCAGGCTTCTGTGTAGTCAAGGTTTCTCTATCAATATGCCCGTCACAGTTAAATACGGACATCAGAAGTACCGGTTCATTTTGCATTGCCACATACGAGGCCAATGTATATCGTTTTGAAATCCAAAGACTGTACTGTACAATTCCCTGTTTTGATATCACAACATTGCATTTGGAATTCCTGCTCTGTTCTTGCATTCAGTTCCTACACTGGTCAACTTGTTCTGTCAGCAAATGTAACATACATGGGAAACAGAGACTCCCAGGAAAAAGAAAATTTCCACCATTCATGCATTAGGAAACAATGAGACAAGGTAGTACACAATTTAGGAATTCTTTTCTGCACCCCAAAACAGCACATAGATGTGAACCTGCCATAAGCTTGTCAATTATCTATAGTTTTCCTTAGTTTTGCCACTTATATGTTCTTATGGAATCCACTCTACTTTTATTGCCTTATATCACAATTACACATTTAAATTTTTATGTAAGTAAAGATTGCATGGAACATTAGGTCTGCATATGACTTTCTCCAAATCTGGTCTGTAAGAAAGTTCCCACAATGTTTATTGAATAGATAATTTAAATAGATTTGCACTGAGAATTTGAATTTTTAATAGCTGAACATAAGATATTTTTCTTAGAGACTATCTTAAGAGCACTTCATCTGTTATGATTCTTTTAGTTGATAGTGGCAAATAATTCAACTGTGCTGTATAGCAATAACAACAAATTGACACAAAGAAGTCATAATTTAAAAAGTTAGCTCAAAAATAATAGTAAAGCAGGGCCGGAGGGTTAGCTCAGTGGTTCTGGCGCCTGCCTCGCAAGCGCAAGGTCCTGAGTTCGATCCCCGGAAACCACATTCAATGCTGGGTGTGGAGACTCACGCCCACCAG
>PVIC010010882.1:14018-42646 GCA_004025085.1 Thryonomys swinderianus
AAAAAAAAAAAAAAAAAAAAAAAAAAAAAAAAAAAAAAAAAAAAAAAAAAAAAAAAAAAAAAAAAAAAAAAAAAAAAAAAAAAAAAAAAAAAAAAAAAAAAAAAAAAAAAAATAGTAAAGCAGACACAGAGAATAGGAGTTTGTTCAGGGATTCTTTCATCACCACCAGATCCAGTTATTCTCTATATCCCATTTCTTTCTCACATTAACCTTATTCCCTTATTATTGCAAAAAAAATGACTAGAGAAGCTCCAATCTTACATCATCAAATCTGGAGATTGTTTTAAAAGACTCCTTAAAAAATGTATTGGCAAATCTGATTAGATGACCTATGACATTCAATCACTTGCTAAAAACACAAAACAAAACAAAACAAAAAACTTCACTGAAGCTACAGAAATATACCATGTTTATGAAGAATGAAGTCTATGTAAAGCTCACAGGCTATAGTATATCTGCAGAGGGATGAATGCTGGGTGTAATCAGCCTAATATCCTACTAGGAATAGAAAAATAGCATTTCAAACTGCATGTCCTATCAAGTGCTAAGTTTCTTTGTAATTTTTAAGATCCTTCCAAATTTCTGCAGTTGTGGGTGTTTTTCACTAATGATGTTTTACTGCCAAATATACCATATGTTAATTTTTTCTAACTAACACTTTTAAGGAAAGGAAAATGAAGGGGCCAGCAGGAGTCATTTAAATCCACTTACACAGAGAGTGGATTCTTTACTGTCACACAGCTGATACTGATGTGTGTTCCAAAATTCCCTTTGGAGGGGATGAATTTGTTTTGACAAGTCTTAAACTTAGAGTAATTTTTATGATTTTGATGTCTGTTATCTTAGGTATCTTCTATGATGTGGAACAATCTATAATTCTCTTGACAAAAATTGGTAACAAAAATGTAACAAAAACAACACAACAAAATAAAATATTTTCATAATTGTGTCCACATCAGCTTTCAAATATTTATATGATGGCATTCTTTTGTTAAATCCAATAGTAAAAGGCATTGCAAAATTTAATAACTATCTAACATTGCATGCTTTTAAAATTTTATTTAAAATTAAATTAATTTTATTTGTTAAGAACACCTAACATGAAATCTATATCTAGCAAATCTTTGGTGCATTATTATTGGTTGTAGGTAAGATGTTGTACAAAAGGTCTCTAAAACTTTTTTTATCTTGCTGACTAAAAGGTTATTAAAATTGATTAATTCCTAATTTATTTTATATGTTTGACAGTTTTACATACTACCAGCAGAAATATGTGCTTTTAATAATGTTCCATGTCACTTACATGTTTTGAATTTTTATCTATGTTTTATTTTGCAGACATATCTTATTCTTAATGACTGAGTATTATTTCATTGTAGGTATATACTACATTTTCTTCATTCATTTATCTGTTAGTGGACATACACCATGTTTCCACATTTTTATTATTATGAGTAATGTTACAAAAATATAGGATTTTCACTTTGAAATCATGATCTCCATTCTTTGTGATAAATATTTAGAAGTAGGATTTTTTAATACATATACGGTAGTCTTATTTTAATAATGTTGCATTCAATTTTTAAATGTTTTATTAGAATGCTTGTAGTACACACAAATTGCATTCCTCATAGAGAGTTCTAGATGTACAAAACACAGCTTAATTCTTTTTTTTTTTCATCTTCTCTGTGGCTCCTGTTTAAATCATTATGCCATTTTCAACTATGTTGTAATGTTTTATGTCTTGTGAAGTTATAGGAACACCTAAATAATTTGGATATTGCCCTTTATAGATTCCATGAAGCTTTCAACAGCAGGACTCTGAAGGCCCAAAATCTTCCAAAAGGGCCTCAGATCCTAAAGATTCCTGGTAGCACCACGCTGGAGGCCAAGCTTTAAACACACAGGCCTTTAAGGGGCTTCCGTGATGCAGTCCCAGCACCACGGTGTGCTCTTCACCCTGTGGGTTATGTGCTTTGCTTTGAAGAAACCTTTTAGTATGACATAGTCGCAATTGCTCTCTTTTTGTTTAGTTTATGCTTTTGCTTTTATGTGTGAAATTATTGCAAAGAACAATGGCAGGAAGCATTTCCCTTGTGTTTTGCAGTTTAATGACTTATGTATGTCTTTTATCCACTTGGAGTTGAATTTTCTAATTGTATCATAAACTGGTGCAATTTCAGTCTTGCATTCTACATGATGCACTAAGCCAAATTATACTTGAGTTTGATTTATCTAACGTGTTGTAGAATTCAGTCTGCAAGTTTGGCATCTGTATTAATTAGAGATGTTGGCTTGTAGATTTCTGTGGTGCCTCTGATTGGCTTTGGGATCAAAAAATGCAAGCCTTAAATAACAGATTTGACAATGCTACCTACTTTTCTATTTCTTGAAGATGGAGAAAGATGGTCATTACTTCTTCACTGAATGTTTGCCTTAAGCACCAGGAAAGCCATCTGTTCTTGAGCCTTTTTTGCTCCTATTGTTGTTGGGAGACTTTGATTACTGATTTCATTTCTCTATTGTTATTGTTATCATTTCTGAAAACAACTTCCTCAATTCTTGGCCTTCCGACTATGAAAAAGATGACAAACATCAATTTTTAGTGTTAGTAATTTTTTTCTGATTTTGTTTTTCTTTTAATATTTTTTTCTGATTTTGTTTTTCTTTTTAACATTCCCTTGTGGTTCCACCCTTGTTTTTACTCCAAGGAGCTTTACTCTTACTTTGTGCTTCTTTGAATAGTTCTTGAGATACACAATTAAGATTCTTATTTGAGTTCTTTCTTAATTACCTTTCCATGTTAGACATTAACCTTTCAGTATGAAATAACTTGAAACATGCAGGAATGGTATGAAAATAGTACAAGGAATTTTTCTATTAATTTCAGATTCCTCGGTTCAGTTATCTACATTTTACCACATTTATGATCATCTATTTTTCAAATATTTAACAATATGTCACAGACATGAATCTGCTTTACACTTGAACATTTCTATATGTTTTTGCAAAGCATATTCATATATTCCAATGCAAAATTTAAAAATTAACTTTGATAAACTGCTATATATATATATTATTTAAATTTTGTCAATTGCCTTACTTATCCAATGTGTTCTTTTTTAAGGTAGGGTAGGATGTTATCACTGAAGTTTCATCCTAAAACTGTTCTGTTTCATCTCATAAGTTTGGGTATACTATATTTGCATTTTTGTGTGATGAAGAAGTTTCAGTATTTTTTTAATTGAATTCTTTATTGGTACAATTTACATATATCTCACAATCACATGTAATATTGGGGAATTTGTACCAATATATGACACAAGACAATTCTCATTTTTACCCATATCCCTACCCACCCACACCTCCCCACCCCCTATATACATGCTCTTTTATTTTCTTTCAGAATCATATCTATTCCTTCCCCTCATATTCCCACACCAAAGTTCCCTTGGAAATTTCCCATTCTACAAAGACCACCATACTTTCTAGAGCTCATTTGCATCTACAGGTGCTCATATCAATGAGAAGGTCCGGTATTTGCCTATCTGTGATCTATTGATTTCACTCATTAGCGTGTACTCCAGGTGTATCCATTTGCATGTAAATGAATCAATCTTGTCATTCTTTATGACAGAGTAGTACTCCATTTTATAAAAAAAACTACATCCTCTTTATCCACTCTCCAGTTGATGGGCATTTGGGTTGTTTCCAAGACTGAGCTATCACAAACTGAGCTGCTATGAACAAGGGTGTGCATCCATCTTTCCAATGTGATTTTGACTTATTATTGATTCTCACATGTTATTTGTGAATATATATTTGTGAATGTATTAATTTCCACATATTTATAAATTAACTAGTTTTCTTTTCTCCTATTATTTCTATTTTTTTGGTGTAGTTAAGACTGTGCATGCATGTGTGTTTGTGCATGTATGTGTATCTTAACATACAGTTACCCTGGGAATTCTTTACATGTGTTTTAGAATATTTTATAATCTGCCATTGAACAAGAGTGCACCATATGTCAGTTATCTGTTTGCTGTCCAAATAAAGCATAAAATAATAATTTTGACCTATATAATATCTACAGTTTACTTTTCTATGTAGCATCACTTTAAGACCTATTATACCTCACTATATTCCAGTCATGCTAGTCTGCTTCCAAAACTAGCTGTGTCTCTTTCTACTTCTGTTACATTTTCCTTTCTATTTTTTTTTAGCTAAGAGGACTTTCTTTAGCCTCTTTGTATAGTGAAGAGTCGCCTCCTTATCCTCATTTAGGATTCCGTTCATGTGGTACTTATTTAGGGAAACCATATTTACTAATATTTCACAATTGTATCTAAATTTTTGTGGCAATTTTACAGCTGTGATGACATATTTATTTATATAGTCTTGTATTTTACTCCCTTATATTATATTTTCTTCTGTTTCTATGGAAACATTTATCTTCTATCTCATCTATTTTGAATATCAGTTCTAGTAGAGTGCCCAGACTTTATTAAATGTTCAAAAATTGATCTCTAAATAAATTAATAAAAAATGAAAGAGCAATTCCAATTGTATTTTTCAGTGTTTTTTTGACAAAGAAAATATGCAAGGACTATATGTGTGAACAAGATTTATATGTTAAAAGAGGTCGTACTTGACAATAGACCTTTTATTATTTTTATGTGTTCAAAACTTTCCAGAGATAAAAGGAAGAAAATTAGAAAAATCTTTATATTTTTCTTATTAATTTAAGAAGTAGAATAATTTATGTAGAAAAAAATTGGAAATTCTTATTTTCACAGCTGTGTGTTGTTAAAGAGGATTATGGAATGGTATTTTTCCTTTCCAAATAAACGTGTTGTCAGATGAGTGACTTGTTCAAAATTTCATGTCAAGAATTCACTATGTTCTTGACACTAGATAAGGATCATTTATAGGAAACATAAACAGCATGTGACAAAGCATAGATGTGATAGAACCAGGCAGGATGAAGACCCAGGAACATTACCCTGTAACAAGAGAATGGAATATAGAGAACATTAACAGCAGATGCATGAATAATACATGAAGACTTACACATATGAAAAGGGAAAAAGGGGATGAGGAAACTTCAAGCTTTGAGGACTGAGCTGCAATATGCGATTAGAAAATTGATAAGTGGTAAACTATATGTGTATTGTGTACATGTGATGTCACCAGTACAAGTGGGAAATGCACACTTGGATTCTGGTGCAGCAATGAAGCAGCAATGAAACCGTATTCTCACTAACATATGGGTCATCCATCAGCTCCTGACAATATCTGCTTCATTCCTCTACATTTCATTGACTAAATATTTGCCAAGCATCAATCACATTTCAAACTCTACCTTAAATGATAGAGATAAGTAATGATTGACAAGCATGATGTTCTCTGCCCTTCTTGCAATTTGTAAGGGATGACACAGGAACACAACAGGGGGACAAACTGTCAAGGAGGATATTTGGAGCTGGGTCATGGTGGCACAATGGAGGACTCCAAAGCAGAGCATTCTTGGGGTATTCTCTAAATGTCTTGTGGTACTTCCACAGAATCCAAAAGACACTGGTTCCTTGGAGATATTAAGAGTCTTCAAATTTGTGGCCAAAATTAAATAAGTCCTAAGGATAACTAAATCATGGAAAAAGGCACACAAGCACAATGTGAGGATCCCTCTCTGATTTTTTTTAGCCATCCACCTTCAACTATAAAGAAGGAAAAACATGCCTGCAAGTGCTGTGGAAAGAATTTATATTGCACCATGGCTGTTTCCCAATGCATTGGGGTAAGAGTTTGAGAATTAGACCGGGCTACTAAAGGGAGAATAAATCATGGGATTTAGACTGCTTTTTCTGAGAACTCTGAAATTGAAGAGACAGAAATTGAAGACAATGAAAACTTACCTGAAATCCACCCATACTAAAATGAATGTTTGCATTTGTAAATATCTTCTAGTATTTATCAAAAGAAAATCATGTACATCACAGCATTTTGCTTTTACCTTCTCATTATAGAAAAAGAATTATTCATTATTTTCACAATTTCACAATTATCAATGTAAATGGCAATTCTTTTTCTCTGAAGACGACTATTGCCTTATTTAGGAAATCCTCTATTATTAGCTATTTTAGGTGTTTCTGTTTTTCAAGAATATAATTAGTCATACAATGAAAATTTTAATATGCATAGTATAAACTGTGTTTGCTATTATTTTTAATATCTTTTCCCAGAATTTCTTCCAATCAGCAAACTAGTTTTGGGTTTTAAGTTCAATCACCTGCCCAGAAAGCAGAATATTTTCAGTACTGCATTCCCACCAATAAAATGCTGTCTGAAGATTCCCAATGAAATGAATGTTAAATAGAACTCGATTATCTTTAACATTTTTTAAATAAATTATCCAGTAGTTTATAAAACATAATCCATCTCTCTTGGCATAGCTGCTCTCTCTGACTTCTGAAACCTGATGAGGATAATTTTCTTCTCATCCTAGAACTGCTGATTTGACAGAATTTAATTTCATCTGTCATTATTCAAAAGAAAGATACAAAAAGTGGAAAGATATCGAAGAATCTTTTTTGTATTTGTCTCTAGATTAATTTTGTTTCCATAATTTTATCTTATGTTCATATGGGAGTTAGATTAAAAAGATCATTGGACTTCAAAGTAAAAGAAGCTGTTCGTGTTACAGGTCCTGTTACTACAGAGCTCTGGTACATTTTAAACTAATAATCCTATTGGATCTACTGGAGTCCTAGGTATTAATTTCAGACGTTAGACAATGGGTCTGTATGGTTTTCAGGTTTTTTCTCTTTTCTGAAATGCTTCAACATTTTTATTTCCAGACTTTTTTTGTTCTAGTTCACATCTTTTCAGTGTTTAATTCTTTTGGAATAAAGATAAATCCTTCCATAAATGTCAAAAGCCACACAAAGGAATAAGGAATCAAAATTGATAAGATACATTACAATGTAGTGTTTGTGCACGTATCTCACTTGGGACCACCTACATGACTGATGTTAACACTGTTTATGAGTAATGGTTCCTGAGGAGGATACAACTTACTTTAAACTTAATTTTAAAAAAGAGAGAGAGAAGTGGATTACTTTGTTTAACACTTTCATTCCATGGTCAATTCACCTCGAGACTGAAAACGGATATGTATTTTATAAGGCTCTATCATGATGCAGGATTGAAATGGCAATCTTTTTCATTCACAGATCAGGCAGTGTGACAGAGGAAATTGATAGAACTCAAAACTCTCAGATAAGCCTAAGACCTTAAAGCTAAGCCTATTTGATGCTCTATCTACCCTTAAGATTTTACTTTAATACTACTTTAAAAGCTTTCAACTGACCTTCATAAAAAAAAGTTTCAGTTTTAAATGTTATAAAATTCAATTAAAGGAGAAATACAAAATGACAGATTCTACTAAAATGAAAATAGACCAAAAACCAGACATTTTCTGTTTCTTTAAAAGATACAATCAGTTTAAGAGTTTGAACATATGGAATATAAATAAAATGCAATAATCACCAAAAAGGACAGTGATACACATATTGATATATAACCAAAACTGTTCATTAAAACTTATAAACACTGACTTAAAGTGGCTTAAATATAATATTTAAGAGGAAATCATGAGCATTGTACTGATTCACATGTGGCTATAGTGACAACAAATTAAGGAATCTATCTAGAATTTGCTTCTTAATTTAAAAAGTTTTATTTACTGTGTGTTGCATCTTAACAAAGAAATGTATCTTTCTGTCCCCCAAAATATTACTACATGACAACCTTGAATTTATAATATTTTTACCTTTCTAATGATCTCATTTTATTTAGTTTTATTTTTGCTAAAAGTAAAAGTTTTGTAGTATCTATATTTTTGCTCACCATGATGAGAAATAAGGTTAAATAAGAAGAATAAAGTACATTGATGCAACTCAATTCCTGCAAAAGTATCTTAGTCTTATATTTCCCCATAAGTGCAGCTATTAAGATGCTATGTGGGTTCAATGTAAGTACTGAAAATGCTAAAATTAGGGTTAATATGTCAAAATATAAAAATCAGAAAATAGTACATAAAAGGAAGCCTTACATCTCCATTATTAGATGAATAGGTAAAAATAAATAAATGTTTATAGCTGAGTAGCTGAATAGTATATATCCATTGTACATAGGTGCTGCATTTTTTATCCAGTTGTGCGTTGATGATTATACAGTTGCTTCCAGGATTTAGCTATTGGGAACTGTGCTGCTATAAATACTGGTACACCGGTATCAGTGTAGTATGATGAATTAAATTCTTCAGGGAAAATACTCAGCAAGGGGATAGAAGGCTCATATGGAATATCTAATTTTATTCCTTGGGAGATTTCCATATTGATTTCCAGAGTGAATTTACACATCTGCATTCCCACCAACACTGAGAGTCATTTTTCACCATAGCCGCACCAGCATTTCCTCTTGCTTTCTTAATGATTGCAACTCTTACCAGTGTAAGACAGAAACTTAGTGTTATTTTAGTTTTACTTTCTTTAATATCCAGAAATGGTGAATTTTGGGGCATATAATGTATACTTTCATACGACTTGAAAAATAGCTGAAGGAAAAACAAAGGAGAAGATTAATATCCTGACACATGCGCTGAGATTTAAAGGAGAAGCTAGGCACACACTTAAGGATTATGCCAGGAAGAACATTTCAAGGGAAAGGCATGCTCTCAGTCAAAACAAGGAAACAGGAAGTCATGAACCATGATGAGGAAAAAAACAGTGTGGTTGGAGGATGACATTCAGATAAGAACAGGGCAGAACACAAGAACTGTAAGTGTTTACAGGTTAGTTTGAAAAGAAAATGGAGAACAAGTCATGTCTTACGGGTGGGGGAGCAAGCAGATAATGTCTACACTATTGGGCTGTTCTGTAATCTACATGTAACAAATTAACAGACACAGAGAGTAAAGACTCCAAAACTAGTCAAGTTATTCTTTCAATGGCTCAAGTGTTAAACTGCTAATGCTTTGAGACAACTGGAATTAGATGAATGAATTTCTGGAAGAAGCAACCTGAAGGTGTAATGAAAATGCATAATGAACATTTGCAGGTGATTCCAGAGTTTTTGTTTGTCTTCATAAATTCATCTTTGCATAACTGAAACTTTGTACATTTTAAGCAACATTATCCATCTCCCATAATGTACATTCCTGGAGATCTCCATTCTATTGTCTATTTATTTTGAATTCATCCTATATTTTTAAATTTCTTGTGTATATACATTGACTAGATAGTATTAGTGTTTCTATGCATACTATTTTACCTAACATAAAATTTCCCAAGTTTATATATCTAACCACTAATGATAGACTCTCTAGTTTAGTGCTAAATAATATTTCTTTTTATATTACATGCAGCACATACCTTTTACTCACTCATCTATGGACACTAAAATTGATTTAGCATCTTAGGTATTATAGAGAATGATGCCATGACTATGGAAATTCAGATAGTTTTTGAAGGTATTGCTTTCATTTCATCTGGGGTCTACCCAGAAATGGTACTGTTGGATCTCATGGTATTTGTATTTTTAATTTTCTGAGCAACCTCTGTATGTTTTTTTTTTTTCCTAGTGACTTTTCCATATTACATCCCTGCTAACATTCTAGAAGTGTCTGGTCTCCTTGATGGTTGCTGATACTTGTTACTTTATGTCCATCTAGTAAGAGCAACTATAACAGTTGTGAGGTGATATCATGTTGTGGTTTTGAACTGCAGTTTTCTGATGGTTAAAGATATGGAGTGTCATTTCATGTAACTGTTGGCTACGCACAGGTCTTCTTTGAAAAATGCTTACTAAGATCTTTTCCTACTTATTAGCAAGATCATTTGCTTTTTGTTTCTTTTTGGTATTGAATTATTTGTGATCCTTTTGTATTTCAGATATTAGCTCACCTCAGATGTATGGTTTGGAAATATTTTCTCTCATCTCACATGTTTCTTCACTCTATCGATTGTTTCTTTTGCTATGCAAAAGCCTTTTAATTTGATGTGATCTTGTTTTTGTTTTTATTTTCTGAGAGCTTGAAATCGTATCCAGAAAATAGCTTTAACCACCAATATCGTAGACATTTCCATATAATTATGCTTAAGAGTTTTACCACAAGTCTTACATTTTAATCTTTAATACAATTTGATTATTTTTTTTGTATTTGCAGTGAAATCATTCTAGTGGGTATCTAGTTTCCTCAGCATTTGTTATGGAAGTGATTGCTCATGAAAAACTATGAAACATAAAAGCATCGAATTATTTTTGAGCTCTCTCTTCTGTCCCGTTGGTTCTGTCCCCATTTTTGTACCAGTACCATATGATGTTCATTACTGAGGCCTTGTAACACAATTTGACATCAGGTAATATGGTAATCCCAGGTCTATTTACCTTGTTCAAGGTCACTGTATTGTAATTTTTTTATCTCAATTAATGTGAAGTATACCACTGGAAATTTGATAGAGATTGCACTGAATCTAGAGATTTCTTAGAACAGCACAGACATTTTAACAGTGTTAAGTTGTCCAAACAATGGACATGAAATATCTTTTT
Organism: Thryonomys swinderianus; assembly: GCA_004025085.1. Taxonomy (NCBI): domain Eukaryota; kingdom Metazoa; phylum Chordata; class Mammalia; order Rodentia; family Thryonomyidae; genus Thryonomys; species Thryonomys swinderianus. The sequence continues at coordinate 24,630 of PVIC010010882.1, forward strand.
TTGTGCCTTCTTTATCACGGTTTTATAGTTTTCAGCGGACAACTTTTTCATCTTTTTGGATAGATTTCTTCTTAAGAATTTTTATTTGTGGGCCGGAGGGTTAGCTCAGTGGTTCCGGCACCTGCCTCGCAAGCACAAGGTCGAGTTCGATCCCCGGTAACCACATAGAATGCTGGGCGTGGAGACGCGCCCACCAACAATCAACACCACATACTACAATGCCGGACGTGGTGGCTCACGCCTGTCATCCCAGCACTCGGGAGGCAGAGACAGGAGGATTGCTGAGTTTGCGGCGGCTTGCCTGGGCTACATAGTGAGCTCAGGGCCAGCCTGAACTACAAAGCAAGACCCTGTCTCAAAAAGCAAAAATAAATAAATAAATAAATAAATAAATAAATAAATAAATAAAAATTTTTAAAAATTTTTTATTTGTATGCTATTACAAATATGACTATTTTCTCAGTATCTATTGTAGATCATTCATTGGTAGCACATAGTACCACAAAAGGCATTAGATAGCGACCTACCAAAGGTATGGCTCTGCCGTCCAAGCACTTCCACATCTCACAGGTGCTACTTGTCGCTGTATTCTGATCCTTCTCCCTACAAATTCAGACACTATTCTATACACTTTAAATAAGTCATTTCAAGGCACTGTCTTAACAACCTCAGAAAAATACATATTATGATTATCCCAAACTAATGCTTTTCCCAAACAGATGACAGTCAGAGCCAGGATCTAAATCTGAGGTATGTAAGTGCCTGTGCTTACAATGACCTCATAAAATTTCCTCTGGACTACTTTAAAAACTATTCTTTGAGGAAGGATGACCCCCACATTCTTTATCACTAATCATATCACACCAACTCTTTATTCAAGTGTTGTTAAGTTTTACATTGTCAGGGACTTTTTTCCAGCCAAATTTCTACCAGGCATCAACATCTATTATGGTCCTATACACATGAGCTTACCTAGGGGTCGAAGCACTCAAATGTAAGAAGTTGTTTTCAGATGACTTGAAGGGGGAAATGACTGTTTATTAGGAAAAACTTTACCAGTGTGAAATGGACTGAAAGTGGATGTTATTTAGCATGAAATCATGTAGAATGACCCTGAAAGATTTTTAAAAGTCATCGAGAGCATTCCATCTGTGCCCACCTATTTATAATAGCTCTGAGTTCACCTCTTCTAACAAGAAAGCAAATCCTGAATGCATAATTTAATTCCAGAGCACTTCACTTTGTGCCTAAAAGATTTTTGACCATGACTTAAATCAAAACGGATAGGACAATGGTAGATTTAAGCATTCTTTAGGTCATCAAAAGAAATTTTAACCTTACCTGATTTCTTGAAGAGTTGAAGTATGCTTGTCAAAAACATTATACTTGGTGCCGGGCGTAGTGGCTCATGCCTGTAATCCCAGCACTCGGGAGGCAGAGGCAGCAAGAAGACTGCTGAGTTCGAGGCTTGTCTGGGCTACATAGTGAGCTCAGGGCCAGCCTGAACTACAAAGCGAGACCCTGTTTCAAAAAAAAAAAATTATACTTGGTAATGATTTGATATGTCTATATTTGAAAATACACTTATTATCATTTTGAATAAAGTGAAAGTTATTGTTGAATGTTAATCTGGGTAATCTCACTTGTTGTAGCCTAATATGTATTTTCTGGATTAAATAATTAAATATATTCAGTCAACACATAGGAAAATGAAATGGAAATCAAAACACAATCCTGATTTTGATAAAATACAGATAAACTTAGAATAATGAAAATAACAGCAACACCCCCTCCCTAAATACGCTTATTAAATTTAAGCAACCTGGGCAAGGTGGCACCTGTCTGTAATTCCAGTACTCAAGAAGGCTGAGGAAAGAGGATCAGTGTGAGTTCAAGCCCAGCCTGGGCTACATAATGAGTTCAAGAACAGCCTGAACTGCACAGCAAGATTCAGTCTCAGGAAAAAGATAAATAAGTGAGGTCAAAAGGCAAAGCCCTTATGTGTAGTTTTGACAATAAACAGAAACATTAACACTTTTCATATGTAAAGAATTATTTCCAACCACAGAATAAAATCCTTATGCATTACTAAGAATAGGCAAACACATGAGTAGAAAATAAACATGTAAACAGAGAATGAAAACATATCATTAAAATACAAATCATCTCTATATCCAAAATTATTGAAAATTAGTTACCATATTTACTTGTCAAATTATATAAGAAAATAAATATTTAATTATTCAAGTTTATCTGGCTACATTGCAATGGATACCTTGTCATATATTACTGGAAGGAGTACAAATTTTAAGGTTTTAACAAATGTCAGAAACTACAAATTTTCATATTTCAGAAGTCAATAAATAATATTCTATAGAAACATATTCTGTAAGAGCACATTAGAGGTGCTGAGTAATTACCCATCACAACAGCTTAATAATACTAATAATTGAGAACCAATATAATTATCTAATATTGGGAGAATACTTATAGAAGTCACTATTTCTACCAGTTCTCTATTAATGATCTCTTCTTGATTACCTGAAATTGGTCTAGAAGAGACTTGGGAAATAGAACAACACCAGGTTTCCAGCTGTGTTAGGGACAAGGCCACAAAATACCTTTGTAACATTGTCTTCATTGATGGACACAGACCCAAGTGAGAATTACCACATCAGGCAAAGTATTCTCCAAACAGTCAGAAAATGCTTAATTCCAACGATATGAACTATTACTATATTACTAGTAGATCTGTCCTATACCTATAATGTTAGAGAACTAAGTCAACCCAGATTATTTCACCTAAAACGTAGGTGGCACATGGAAAGTTAACCCAAGTCAGCTATATTTATGTATAAAAATTAGTTATTAATATCACATTTACTACCAGTCACAACTCTCTGATGAAAAATGTTTTGTTACTCATTTTAAGAAAATGAGTATTTTGCTACCATTTCTCACATTTATTTTAGAAGCATCCTGCAGAAGCACCCTTAGATGAGTGGAAAAGGCCATGATGGTTTCAGATACAGCAGCTTTTAATGTTTTATGGAAGACTCATAGTCAGTCTGCAAGGAAATCCATCCAGCCATGAACAATGGTTTGTTGAAAGTATTGAAATGGTAAAATCTCCTTAAACATTAAAAAAAAACCTAATAGTCAATAAATCCTTTTTAAGACATTAATACTGATTATTTGTAGAACCTCCATATTCTACCCCCATAGCCTCTTTCCCAAATATTCCCTAAGTTACAAGTGTATTATATCATGGATTACTTGAAATATTTGAACTTTATACTCCCATCCTTTACTATCTTTTCTATTATTATGTATTTCAATTTTTGTTTTCCTTTCTAAATAATTTTATATTTTTCTAATGTCTACTTAATATCTATTTATAAATATTTGTTTACATTATTTTCATATTTCAAATAATACCTTTACATTGAACATATCTATAATGTAAGTTTAATTAGTCTATATTTCTATTTTCTTTGAACAGTTCAAATACATGAGAACATTTTAAAGGCTAAAGATATTTGGAACTGTTTAACAGTAACCATGCCCATTATTTATCCTAACTTATTATTATCTCATAATTTAATTACTGCTTGCTTAAAACTTTTTTAAAAAATCAATGATAACAACAGCACAGTAAATATGGGTTATATTTTTACCATTACTATTGAAACAGTGCTTTTCTTTCTTTTTTTTATTAATTCAAAAACTTGGGTTGGGCATGGTGGTTCATGTTTGTAATTAACTGTAAAAATATTCCTTTCAGGGGAAAAAGCCTATGTTTGCCTAATTTCTAAACAGTAAGTGCAGTTACTGTTGAATTAATTAGTGGATACAAGCATATATACATACACAGAGAGATTGTTATTACTTTTTTCTACATGAAAATTAATTTGGAGGACTGTAGTTGCACAATAAGCCTTCACTTTCATAACTGAGTTATGAGCTTTTTTATATACAGAATACTCATTTATACCTCGGTATAATTCTAGAGGCATGATATATCATATTTCTCAGTGTAAAGTATAAGCACAAAATTAAGAAGAATGTAGTGTTTTTCTATATAGAAGCAGAATTTAAGTTACTTCCGTTCTGCATTCCGTGTGGAAATCTTTCTGCGAACCAAGTAGGGTTTCTGCAAGAAGTACTTCACTGAGTTTTTAGCTCTCTTATTAAAAAATACATCCATGTAATTAAACCTATCAGTCTATTACCTTTTTTCATTTTATGCACTATTAAATTTATTTTTATTTTTATGAGAATAGTTACATACACAAAGTTTAATGAAAGAAATTCTCATTGTCTGCTTTGGAAGCCAATATCATTATCATGTAATTTCATGACTATTACTGAGTATAATTCTGAGGCACAAAGGAGAGGGTTGTGAAAAACAGACCCACTCTAGGTCATTGAGGCTAGACTCAGTGTTGGAGCTATCATGTTGTCATGTCTGCTGGTGATCCATCAGGGAGCTCTTGTGCCACAGTCAACTGTCACCAGGGCTGGGCAGGATGGTAGAAAGGGCTATGGCAGAGGAGGGTTGCACATGGCAGGGCAGATCAACAAAGGGGAACATGCATCTTTAGAGGCCACATCCACCAACCAAGCATCACCTCTGAACATCATTTTGCTATAAAATCCCTAGTGAGGTAATCCTCTGGTGAGCCCTGTGCCTCCCCCCCCTGATCCAAACACCCCACAGAAGCCCCACCTATGAGCAATGAGGTTTCGGGGGGAATTTCTACATGTAAACCATAACAAATATGGGGTCAGCAGCTGAATGTTCCCATTAGGAACTTAGGGCCAGGTGAAAGCACAAGTGGTTGTTCTATATTGACTTTTTCTAGAGTGTTCATTTCCTTTCAGTGTCCTTGATGAAATAAATTGAAGCTGAATCCAGCACTGAAATGGCTGTTTGCATATTTCTTAGAAAAAAAAGCATTTAAAAAGTACAGCTCTACTAGGTATAGGAATAGCTCACTACATTGTATGAGTAGGAGCACATCCGTTTTCCATATAAACAGGAAGCTGTTGTGTATTTCACTCTGCATGGTACTCCTTCTTCACTAATTCATTTGATTAAATATCTTATCCATAATGCAGATATAAAAGGCTTAGGATTTTCTTAAGAGTTCTCAAGAAAGTTTAGTGCCCTATGTTTCTAAAGTTTGATATTTTTGCTTCATAGGAACAGGAAAGACAGACTTTAAGAAGCAGACTTATTACTGTTATCATACCCCCTAATATTCTTAAATATATTAAAGTACATTATATATTTTTTTGAGACAGGGTCTCACTTTGTAGTTCAGGCTGGCCCTCAGCTCACTATGTAGCTCAGGCAAGCCTCAAACTCAGCAATCCACCTTCTTAAGCCTATTACTTCAGTCATAGTATAGTCAGTGATTTTTGTTGTCAGTCCCAAGTAGACCCTAATAAAATATGATAACATTCATGTCCCAGCCAGATTTTCAAATTTTCAACAAATCAAGAATCTTCTGTGGTCTTATTTCAATTCTGTAAATGGATTAAACAATTCTTCCTGGAAAAGTGTTTTTGCAATGTATTTGAAAGTATATAATGCCCTTAATATAATTTAATTTATCATGAATAAAAGCGTCCCTTTAATAAAAATGGAATTACTGTAGACAATTACTCTAGTAATGATCCCAACAAGAAATATATTTAATTATGTTAACAAAGGGTATTCATTTTCTCTTGACCCCCAGCTCATTTTCTTTAAGTGGTTGCACCATTTTGTTCAAAGAAGTAGTTTATTTCTGCTTGTGCTGCCTTAGATATCATCACTGTGAACTGCTCTAGAACAACACGGTGATACCCAGTTAGCTCTTCTTATACGCTGATCTCTCTTTCATAGTTCAGAGAAACGACCTTATTGAATTTCAGTTTTATCTAAAACTGGTATTTTCTGTGGCTCAGGCAAAAAAAAAAAAATTCACTAAATGAAGAGGTCAAAAAGACAGTTTCTCCAGCTGTCTTTGATTTTTTTAAAGAGCAAAACAATAAGTAAACAACTATCTAGGAGCAATGCAGTTTTCAGTCTGATTCTTTGTCTGTCTTCTTGACTTGAAAATGTCAGATCTTCTCGAACCCATTTAGTGTCCTCTGCTGGGCCCATGAACAAAGAAAATGTGCCCATGATGAACTATGACGCTGAAAAACAGTGCTTTTGTACTGAGACTGATATTATTCTACCTGGACCGAGTTCTTTGTGCTTATTTCTGTATTTTTTGTCATCAGGGTAGTTTTTCGGCATCAGAGAGATGCACAAGAGTGAGAGGGTGACTCCAGTGAGAACCTGTCAAGATTCGAGATCCTTCTTCTTCATCTGTACCTTTTCAAACAGGCCTCCAGTGAGAAGAACACAGAAGGGGTCTTTCTGAGTGCATTCGCACAATTCTCTTTTTAGCTCAGTTTTGCCGAGCTACCAAATTATCCTTGTATAAATTGATTCAACAAGCAAGTGAATTATGCCAATGCCTGGGAGCTCACTGACGCACACAAACACAATGCAGACTCTGTGGATTTCAAGGTGGAAAGTAGTCATGGACAAGGCTGCACATTGCATTTTCAGTGAGATTTAAATTCACCCTGAAAATTAAAAGAACAAAAAAGCGAAAAGCTTATAGAAGGTAACAGGAAGATGACCTATAGAAAAACTCTTTCTGTATCTGCTATTTGCTTTGGTGACATTGACAGATATGAGGGGGAAAGGATCTATGCTTGATACATCTCCTTCCTAGAAGTGTTTGTGTGGAAATTGTCAGGAAGACATGGCTGTTCATTTTAGTACTTCTATGCATGTATTTCACCATGCAGATTACTTTGATAAAGAATGCATCATGATCAAACATGGAGAATGCATTTACTAGTTACTCCCTTGGATAGTAAGTATGTGAGCTATCATATTAAAAACTGAAGAAGCCTTGCGGCAAACATCTTCCTAGCTTAGTTTAAGCAGCATTTCCTGAACTTAATTATCCACAGAACAGTTTTCCAGGAACAACTGTTAACGTTCTGCTAAATGTATTCTTCTGATGGTTAAGTTCCAGCAATAAAATCAAGGAGAGTAATTGGTTAACATTTAAGGATGCATACAGTTCCTAATTTCAGACCTTTAATATCTAAAAATACATACAGTGGCTGTCCATCGCTTTCCACTGAGAACTGCTTTGCACATTTGCTAGATTCAGTGGCAGAAGCTCCTCTTTTAAAACTCAGTTTCATCTACTTTTATGCAAATCCCTTCCTCTTTTCTAGTTCCTTGAACTTTAAGAGCTGGTCTTGAGGCGGCACCATATCAGAAATACCTTAAAGTAGCTCCAGGCTGCAAATGTCACCTGTCAGAGTTTTTAAAAGTAAATATTAGTTTTTGGATCCTTCTTTCCAAGGATCTATTCTTGCATCCAGGTATCCGATTTTTCTTACTATAGATATAGAACCTATGGATGGATTATGACAATGAAAAAGACAGGGATTATGACAATGAAAAAGACAGAGAGCTGACAGTGTAATAAACCTGTGGCTGAAAAAGTCAAGGAAATAATCTGACTCTTAATAACCTTCTCAAATTGTAACTGTTATAAATGACAGATTCTTTCCAACTTTTCTCTCTGTCTTACTTGCTTTTCTTGTTGCTGAGACAAAATACTCAATACCCAAAGTTAGAGGAGGAAGAGTTTATTTTGCTCATAGTTTGTAGTGCTTTCAGTTCAGAATTGCCTGGCTTCAAAACAGTGGCATAAGAGAGAGGAATCACAGAGAAGAAAGAGTTCATGGCAGGTAGAAGGTAACAAAGCAAGTGAATGACCTTAGCAGCTATTTTCTGCCTCATTTCTATTCTATTTAGTCTACCTGGACTAGGGCACTGCCAACACAATTAGTAGATTGATTTAGTAATCACTCACCCTCAACCTTAGCATTGCACATGAATCAATCACACTCTCCAAATTCAGCCACCTGTGAAAAGCCCAATTATGACTGCATGAGATTGTGGGGGGACATCTAGATGCAAACCATAATATTCTATTCCCATCCCCCAAAGGCTCAGGCATATCCCTTTATGCAAAAGCTGTTTAGTCCCTCTCTAAAAGTTGCTGAAATCTTAACAGTCTCCCCATTGCTGAAAACTCCAAGTCCAAAGTCTCTTCTGCGATTTAAGGCAAACTCTTAGCTGTGAGATTTTGTACAAATGAATAGAAAGTTAGAGACCTCCAACATTATATAGTACAAGATAGATATTACTGTTCCAAAAGATACAAAGAAAAGGATATAAAAGAATGAAATAAAAGCAAGTCCAAAATCCAGCAGGGCACACAGTAAGTCCTGTAGTTCCAGCTGTAGCTTCCAAGGCAATCTATGGCAAAATGTCAACTCCAAAGGGCAGTTGGCTCCACCTTTATGGCACCCAGTGGCAGTAGCTCCCATGGCTTCTCTCTTGTGCCAGCTCTGCTTTCCTCTTGAAGTTTTCCTAATATGATCCAACCTCTGCCTGTGGCTTCTCCAAACTTCTGGGGTCCCCATTGCATCGTCAGCTTCACACTCACAGATTCACACATTGCTCTCTCGGGGGCCCACTGTCTCACCTCCCATCTATTCTCCTGAAGTCTAGGTGGAAGCTTTCTTGACCCCACAACTCCTGCATTCTGCATGTACCCAAAACTAGAACCACATGGATAATTCCAAGGTCTGCTGCCAGCTGGAGCAGTAGCCAAGATCCCTTCTGTCTTAGCTGTAGAAGCCAAGTGCCTGTGAACCAAATCCTAAGGATAAGCTTTCCCAGGTCATTGTCATTCTGGAACACGGTGCTCTGGGCCTCCCTTCTCAGAGAAAACTCTTCTGCTTTTATAATTTTGAGGCTCCAAAGGGTGGAGTCCTACTGGTTCTTGTGGTGTTCTCAGGCCACCTTTTCTATTGTCCCCTTTGGAAATACTTGGCTTTTCTAGCTAGTGTTTTCAGTGACTAATTTGTTTTCTATGCTATCTTTGTTGGCCACAGTTTTGCTGGGGTTTCCTTTCTGGTCAAACTCAAAGTGTTTTCAGTAATCCTGGGGGACTTTTTGTCCTTTAGTCTCAATACAGATCTGGCTGAAAGGCCCTCACAGTAGCCACACTATTGCCTCAACATTAGACAGCCTTGGAATTTCTTCTCCCAGGTTTATTAGTCCGCTGCCCTTAATCTCATTCTCAGGCAACATTTCTGGGTATGAGCAAAATGCAGACAAGCTCTTCATCAAAGCATAACACACACTGTCTGGGGTCCTACAACCAATGCAATCCTCTCGCCCAGAAACCTAGTGACCCTGATCTGACTGATATCATTTCCACCAGCATTCTGATCTTCTGAGCTCTGATCAGAACATCCCAGCAAGTACAGCCTAAGACATCCCAGGTCTACTTTTTCAAATAGCAACTTCAAACCTTTCTGAACTCTTTCTCTTCCCACAGGCCAGCTCCAAAGGCTGCTAAATCACCTGGTCAGGCACAGTCACAGTGACCTCACTCCTGATACCAAATTCTGTTTTAGTTACTTTTTTTGTTGCTGAGACAAGATATCCAATACTCAAAATAAAAATAGGAAAGGTTTATCTAGCTCACACTTGGTAGAAGTTTCAGTACAGAATCATTTGACTCAAAGACAGAGGGGCACAGCTGAGGGGCATCACAGTTCAGGAGGAGAAACAGTTCAGGCCAGGCAGAGAGTAGCATAGTGAACAAGAGACCTTTGTAGCTTTTCTCTGCCCCTTTTATCTTCTGCTAGACTTCCAGCATTAGGACAGTGCCAAACTAATCAGTGGGTTGATTTAGTAATAGCGTATACTTATTCTTAGCATATTTAATCTTGTCATTGTACCATGAATCCGTCATACAATCAAGATTCAGCCACGTCTGAGAAAGCCCAATCTTTGATTTCATGTGGTTTTTGGGAGGGCAGCCAGACACAAGCCACAACACTTTCTAACCTCAGCCCTCATGATAATTCAGGTTTGTATAATGTTCATTTACTTCCATCATCACCAGCAACATTATAGCTCCAAAGCTCAGAGAATAGTTGTTGAAAGGAATGTAAGACAGATTTGGTCAAGAACAATAACAAAAAACTGAACATACGTTACTACTCATTAAAAATTCTCAAGGTATCTCGGTGTTTTAAAGTTCATTGGCTGCGTGTGACTGGTTCTGACCACTGATATGATCAGAAATGATGTACATAGGATGGGAATTTGGACAGCAAAAATCTATACACACATTTTCCATACATTTTCCTTTATTCCAATGCCTTAGGGTATAACTGCAAGATGGGGGTGCCTTTGTCACAGGATCTCTCAATGACTTCATGGAATACGGACCCCCCTCTCACTTATATAGGAGTGTAGGGTGATGAAGAAACAATCATTTTTCAAACATCTCTGCCATGGTTTCCACTGTAGCCTGGCTGATGTTACTCTTAATCTTCCTTGATTAAGAATTAATGACAGCTCCATAGTGAGAAATGACAGGGGAAAAGATGCTTTGACATAATGCATTCCATAGACAACAGGACTGTCTATACTAAGAAAGAGGCTTCCAGCGCCCATTTCTATAAGTGCTTTTGGCTGTTATCAATATCTCCACTAACCCTTTCATAAGGTCCTATAAGGAGGCCTTGACGAGTATGCGATAGGTTCCCTCACCAGAAAGGTCCCTACAGAACCACCAGACAATTTTGCAGTGCCTACCATGAGGACAGCAACACTTTCCCTTCACTTAAATAATTCAGTCATGACAAGCCTCAGTTCTGTCATGCTATGTATATATAGCATAGTCCTCCATAGAAATGGAGTCCTAAAAATATATGTTCCAATTTGTCCAGAGGGAACTTGGTTAAGCAATGTTTGAACTCTTCATAATTTTATTTACTGTGGCCATGTTCTAAAATACGCATTTCTCAAGGAAAAATTAAAAAAGGGTTATAGGGTAGCTAACAATGAGATGAAGTAAATCTGAGCTTTTATTCCTTCTTCTACTATTAACAATTCTAAGTACATTTGTCCTGTATGGAAAATATAATGTAAATTTTTAAAATAACTATAAAAAGCACATTAGCTTAGACTCTGATCATGACTCAGCTCAGAAGGGAGAAAAATGCCTCGCCCTGATTTTGACAAGTGCAAGTAGAGTGTAGGTGAATTCAACGGGGGAGAAAAGACATATAAATAACAATCTTTCAAACTTCTGTTCACGAATATTGTTTTTTTGTCATCGCAATTGCACAATGAAATATGAAAGTTCAATTTCCTCTTCATTTCCTTTTAATAAAACTTCTGTTCATTTCATTTCTGAGAGAAGATTGAATCTAAATTACTTTGACTTCTCTTGGCCTAACTTTGGTGAAAGCTCCTCCACATGAAAACGGAGGCTTTTTTGAGTCTCACCCTCAGCAATAGAGAGGTGCAGGGTCCACCTCCGTGTGTGGCTTGGTCCCTTTCTATGCAGCTGCGTGAATCTTCTCCAAAAGCGGGATACTGTCATCCTTGCTCCACCTTTTCCAAGCTACGTGCAAGGAAGGAGACTTATAAAAGGGCCCGAAGTAAGCTTTCTTGATCCATTTCTCAGCAGATGTGTCTTGTGACGACAGAACAAAGTATAGTCCTCTTTAGGAAAGTGACACTTGAATTCATATAGGACGCTAGAAATGTTTTTGTTGGCACATATAACGGGTTAAGTTCTTTTTCAAAATTCTTACATTGAAGTCTTACCCCCCATACCTCAGAACCTGAGTTGATCAGAAAATAGAATTTTTGTAGCTATAGCCAGTTAAGTTTGAAGGGGAAATCTGAACACAGAGGCACACACATTAGGAGACTGTCATGTAAAAATGGGTGTCCTTCGACTCTGAGTAAACTAAAGAGCCATCGTAAAGTTGGTGAAAGCCCTGGAATAGCCCCCCCCCCCTTCCGTACGAGCGTGGATGGCCCACACCTTGATGTGAGACTTCTAGACGGTAAAGCTGAGAGGATAAATATATAGTTAAGCCACTCATTTTGTGATATTTTATTAAGAATCCTTATAAAGTTTGGCCTTTAGGTTTTTAATATTTATGCTTCTAAGACTATCTCATACCTTTAATGTGAAATTGCTTCTTAAAATGATAGAAAATTTGTAGTATGAATAACAACATGGCCATGGCTGATGGCTATTTGATTATGCTAATTTTAAAAAGTGAGCCAAAATACTATAAAATTCTTCATTAACGCCTTCTATGCCAACATTACATTCCGCTACATACTTCAATATGAAAAGCTCTTTAATCAGTTTAACATCTGACTTTTCAACTATGTCCCAGGCTCTGTGATGTCATTTGAAGAAAAAAGGATAGGTTTCCAAACTCCCATGAGAATTGAGATTATTTTAAAGTTATGCTCTCTCAAATTTTGAAGAATTAGAGATAGCCAGGAATATAAAGCAAACAACTGTGTAGGTAAAAGGTACAGAATCTAGTACAAACTGTTACTTAAAAGCTCAGAGGCTATCATAAATACAGAGAAGAGGACTTCTGTAAAGGCCTTGAAACAAAGAATATTTACAGTTCTGAAATAAACAGAAAACCAAGAAAGATATTAGGATCCTGGCCCATCGGGATTAAGAAAAATATACTTTTCCATAATTTCCTCCACCTAAAACCATTCTAAAAATAGAACAAAGGCACTGGTACTGACCAGGACAGGTGAAAAACCAACAAATACTGGGATTGAAAATTGCCCTTTGCTTTCGCAAAATGGACATCATTGCTTATCATGGCAAAAGCTACTGAAGAAAGTGGTTAGGGCTGGGGATTAGCTCAAGTGGTACTGCACCAACCTTGGATGCACAAGGGCCCGAGTTCAATCCCTGGTACCGGGGGAAAAAAAAAAAAAAAGAAGCAGAAGAAGAAAGTGATTGTGCATCTCAGTTTGTCTTACAGCAGATAAGAAAGTGGTTAGGGTGAAAAGTGAAAACAATTACTGATTTAACATTTTAATTCTTCATTAGAGAAAACAAAAGAAAGAGGCAGGTTTTCCAGGATTTAACAGAATAAGAAGCTTTCTCATTCTTGTGTTCTTTAAGAAACTAGTTACTGACTGTGTTTGCATGTTCAAGAGAGTAGGGAAAAAAGTCATGGCCAGGAAGAAGGAAATAAGTGGAAAAGCAGGGTCCTGGGCTAGTTATAAGGCAATGGATTTCAGTGATTAAACTTGAAGTTCAGCTTGAATAGGAGCAAATACAGCACATCCACTGTAACAGGAGAGATGCAGGAGTTGTATCTATGAATGAAAATAGGTTGCTAAATTTCATAGTGGGAAGACAACCTTCTTGTGATACACAGACTATATTTTTTTTGAGTGACAGATTAGTCTGTTTTTGTCTTATGAGAAGAAGGAGGCAGAGAGAATTTGGAAGTGGGCATCCTTAATGGGGAGATGAATAAAAAGGGACCATTAAGTATCTGACAGTCTAGAGTGCTTATTACAAGCCTCAAGTCGCTTCACTGACCACAGTGCTGTGTTTCCATTTATTGTCCAGTTATATTCAGTGGTTCCAGTTTGCCACAAAATAGGAAGAGATTCTATTTCACACTTCAGATTTGGCCAAATGATTACAATAGGAAGGAATGGAAAAGAGAAGAGGAGGTATATTTGAAGGGATGAGCCACTGATGATCTGTGTTGTCTGTACTGTTTTATGAATGAAAACCAAAACACACAAAAAATACCTACGTAAAAATATCGTAGTCAGTGGGTAGGAGGTCTTAATAAGGTGACAGGTGTTTTGGATTGTGGGTAATTCCAGAAATGAAACAGTGGAGGCGAGTAGAGGAGAGTACTTGTGCTTGAAATGATTTTTGAATGAATGTTTCATGAATGATTTAGTTAGTCATGAATGTGTCACAAAGGTGAAAAAGTTAATTATGAATATATCCAGAAAGTCACGAGACCAGGTATAGAATTAATGGTTTATGCAGATGCTGAATTGTCTAAGATCTTAAACAAACATTGGTAAAGTGTATACCGAAATCTATGGGAAAGATCTTTAATAAATTAGGAGAAATAATTAGACAGACAATGAACAAACTGTGAATGGGATCATCTAATCTTACATTCTTTTAAAAGGGTCAAGTTAGGAGGAAGGAAGGAAAAAGAAATGTTTTGACTAGAAATGCAATGAAGAATTCCATTCCATTTAATGACCTACAGGATAGTTTTTAAAAATCCTAACAGATTCATACTTTATAGATATTATATAGAAACATAAGAAACAACTAGAGACCCAAATCAAATTAATAGAGCACTTAAGTGACAAAGAATCTTCACAAGCACTAAAACTAAAGTGAGAAAACCTCCCCAAGAGCCAGCACCATGTTGTCTAGTTTTGAACCAACAAAGTAGGGGAGAGAAAAATAACCATCATGTACCCTCTGAAACCAGGAGGGGCTCTAAGCTCTCTAATGGGGGGTCTCTGACTTAGGAACCTGCAGAGGCAGGAACATGAAAGCTTTGTAAGTTTCCCAACAGATTTGCCAGGCTCCTTGTTAAGCATAAAGCTATGCACTGAAGACGGGTTTCTGAAAAGGAGGGAGAGAGAGAGAGAAAAAAGTCAGGAAGCAAAAGGGCAGTGGGGGGAAAGCTGAGAAAGCTAAGGACACATAATGCCATATTTTGAGGGGAAAAAAAATAAAAGGACACAACTCTGCAAATTTAAAAGATTTTCCTAAACTATATTGTACTGTCAAAAAACTAACATAAAGATAATAGAGATGGATGTGGAAAAGAACAACATGCCCCACAGTCTGAAGAAAACAAAAAGAGTCTGAGAAAACTGCCTCCAAAATACATCAAAGTTATATGTGAATATTTCAAAATAAGCCAAAAGACACTAAGGAAACAATAGACCACATGAAAAACATAAATCAGAATTAAAGCAAAACTGTGGTGACTGTATAATCCCTAAAAAAGGAAAAAAATGAATTCCCAAAGTGAAACAGATGATGAAGAATTAAGAAAGAGTGATATTATGGAAGACAAAAAAGAACTTAACAGAAAGAAATTACAGTTCTCTGAAGACTACTAACTGTAAAAAATTGAACAAAACCAAAAGCTATCATTTTTTCCAAAATTCTGAATTTTAAACCAAAAACCAAATTGAAATGCTAGATTGAAAAAGCATTCCACTTAAAATATCTACCCACAGTCACAAATACCATGGGTAATTTTAGTGAAATGATTGGAATTTTCCATATATAAAAATTCCCACTTGATTTTCCAGAAAAAAGCAGTGTTATGACACTAAAAATCAAAATTAAGCTAAAAAATCTCAAGAATTCACATTAATATTTACAATTTAAAGACTGTAAAGCTTTTACCTGACCCTATTCTCTATGTTTGAATCTTCTATGTATCAAGTTTCTCCAAGCTCACAATAACTAACAGATTTGGAATTTATCATAATCATTTGTTTTATTCACATTGAGCACAAAGGTCTCAGAATATGAATATTATCATGCTTAAAAATGATTACTAACAACAATCTTCCTTATCCAGTCTCCTCTTGATAGGCATTTGGGCTGCTTAAAAGACTTAGCTGTTACAAACTTAGTTGTCATAAACATGGGTGCTCACATGTTGCTGTGGTTTGAATCCTTTAATTATTTCATGTATATACTTAGCAAGGCAATAGCAGGGTCAAATGGGATCTCTAATCCTAGCTATCCGAGGAACCTCTACATTGATGTCCACAGTGGTTGCGCCAGTCTACAATCCCACCCACAGTGGAGAAGCGTTCCTTTCTCTCCACATCCCCGCCAGCATGTGTTGCTACAGCTAAATAGATGCACCGTGAGGCCGTATCATGACTCCAGTATGAGAAACTGAAAGTGTAAATGAGGTCCAGAATTATGCTTATTGTGAAGTAAGAAGAAAATGTTCAAAGGGGATGGGACATGGGGGAGGGGAAAGCAGAGGGAGTTAAGAAAAAATTTGATGGTTAGAAAGAAAAAACAGAAACAAAGCATATGTATATAGGGTGCTGGGAGGTTAAAGGGAGGGCAAAGGAGGGGGGAAAATAAGAATCAAGATACATCGTGTACAGGTACAAATTGCCAATGAAGAATGTGATCATAACGTATTATTCCTAAGATGTACCAGTAAACTCAGTATATTAAAAATTATTACTGAAAAACTATATTTTATGGGTTCCCAATAATCATACCATTTTTGTATAGATGCATTGCAGAAGGTATGAAGAACTCATGCTGTATTCTGCCTAGCTCTCATTTAGTTTGTTCTAGAGACAATAATGTACATATCTCCCTGTCTTGTTGTATATGTGGCTATTTAATATTATATATACAATTATTTACTTGCAACCATTCTCATTTTGATATCTTTTTAGTTACTTAGCTTTTCTGAAACTCTTTCTTTAGCAGATTCTTCAGGAAAAAATCAAGTGAGTACCACATTCTCTGAGGTCCTTTTACTGATAATAGCTTGCCTGTATTTTTTTATATCTGAAAACTAGTTTTGTTAAATATAAAATCCTTCAAGTTCACAACTGTCAAGCACTATGCTTTCATGCTATGCATATACATATTGTTTCAAGTATTTTATTACATGTATTTCAAGTATCATACTTATGCTAGTCTCCATTATTTTCATATAAAATGTAGTTTTTAAAATCTGATGATGATCCCAAGTTCCATCTATAAATTACCACATGTTCCTCTCTGTTATGATAATGATGAGTGATTTTAGCACCAAATTGGGCTCCTGAACAAACATTTCTCAGAAATGGAAGCTAAAGTTTCTTAGAGAAATAGGGGAGCCCAATTCTGGCACAGGAACTGTACACAAAGCACCAGGAACATCATGTCACATGCTATCAAGAAAGACTATGAAGATGATGGTGCACAAGATTTAAAACCCATTGGAATAGGATCCACTAATCAAAGATAAAAGGATATGAGATTTGATGGAATAGTAATTACAGTGAACAAAGGAATATGTTGAACTGTGCCATGAATATGTGATCAGCACCATCAGGCTAAATTTTATGTCAAATGATTGAGTTTCTCATCACAGAAATTGTAATGGGAGGAGATATGGAGAAGAAAAACACATTAAAGAGAGACTTAAAAGATGTCAAATTTAGGAAAAAATGTGCACAATGATAAATTTTAGGTGAAGGGGATACGTATATGTGTCATAAATCTAAAAGGAAGAAACACAAAAAATGACTGCTGTAGACATTAGTATAATAATTATTTTTCTACAAGAGCCATGTCTTGCGATTCTGCGGGGAATACAGAGGGGCTTCTGGTGTGAGGACCAAGTTTTCCGTGGGGCCCACACAGCATTCCTCACATCCTCACTTACTGTCATACAATGGATCTATGTATTTTCTCTGAACTATATTTTATTTCACAAAGAAATAGATTTTAGATAATTAAGGTTGCAAATATATAATGTTGTGCAGCTAGAGTCCAGTCAGAACAAGAAAATGGAAAAAGATTTGAGAGGATATAAGCTGGGACTGGCAGGGGCCAGCAGGGGAGGGGAGAGCGCTCTGGCCTCCAGGGTGCAGGGAGGAGCTCTGCAGATGTTCTCAGCGCGGCAGTGGGCATCACACTCAGCTGGAGGAGGTGCAGTAACACAGTGTGCTTAGGCTGAACCCGCAACTTTGGAGTCTGAGGCTTCGCACTTCAGATTTTTCACAAGTTCTGAGGTGATATATATTCTGCCAAGCTGAAGATGACTTTCTCAAAACCACTGGGTCATAGAGTCAGGAAGGGGACTGACTCTGGACTGCTTAGGATCTCATATGTGAACTAAGAGAAATGTACCGGGCAAGGTGGCACACCCCTCAGCTCTCCAGAGATGACGCAGGAGGATTGTTGTGAGTTCCAGGGCAGTGCAAACTATATAACAAGACCTTGTCTCAGAGAGAGAGAGAGAGAGAGAGAGAGAGAGAG
>PVIC010010883.1:0-42549 GCA_004025085.1 Thryonomys swinderianus
TCACACCTAGGGCTCCTCAAATTCAGTGAGTTCCAATGCGCATCTTATCTTTCCTGCCAGTTTTCTCCTGGTTTCCATAGCTTCTAGGTAGTCTCTTCTCACCAGATTTTCTGAAGGGCAGCACATTTTCTATCCTACTCTTTTTCAATTACCACTACTTTAGTGTGGAACTTCTTTGAACCTTATCTAGACTAATATCTAAGTTCTCCAAATGTTTTCTTGCCTACCATTCACAATTATTTTGCAACTGAAACAATATTGTTTTTCTATACTTTCAAGCTCCCTAATGTACCCCAGTTCATCCGCATTTTACAACTTCCTGTCATCTGCAGTTCCATTTCCAAAGCCAGTTTCGTGAGCTGCTACTTACTGTTCCATGATAAACTAAAAAAGGCTTAAAATAAGTTTCACTTTAGCGCTGCTTGGAAATGTGGTACTTATCTTCCTTTAAAAATCAGTATATAAAATGATTTGTAAAATTAAAGCCACTTGACACACAGACCACAGGAAAATTATATATGGATCCCTTCTTTGTAGTTAACAAGGGAGTTAAATTTACTTTTGGTCTCAATTAAGATTCCTCCAATGAGCTTCCTTTTGCTCCTCCCTTCTTGTGTCTTTCTTTTCCTAACTTTTCTTCACTGTTCTTCCCTCTTTCTTCCCCCTCCCTTCTCCCCTTTTTTCCTTCCATGCAGTGAACTGTATTATTAGGTTGGAAAGACTTTAGACTTCAAAACATGCTATGTAATTCCTTCACCTCAAGGAAATTTTAGTTTTAATTTCTCATACGATTTTTGCATCTTTTAAGTTTGTTATTTTCCTTGCGGGTTCCAAAAGGCCAAAGGGAATTACTGGCGGCGAACATCTGCAGAATGATCTTTGATTGACTGCAAAGTCTCCAGTTGGAGTGACTGTCTCAAAATTTCCCTCTGTAGCACTCATTGCTAAGGTGGTTTCACATTAATTAATGCATTAGGGACTCAGTTATTGAGACTAAATCAAATAAATTGCCTTTTCCTACAGTTCTCATTCAATAAAATAACTAAAGAGCTTAAGAGCAGATATAGAAAACATAAATTTTTGTTGTTGCTGTGTTCATGATGACACCCTGAGGCTTAAAAATCACACAGAGGATACTGAATATTGCTTTCAGATAAGGAACTGAAGAGTCCTATAAGCAGGGAACACTGTAAGATATCAGAGAAGCTGCTAACACTGATTTAGAAAACACGTGTTCTTTCTCTATACAAACTCCTGAAGTCTGAAGCAAGCGGCAAAGATTCATGTATATAGTGGTTGGGAGTTGTAGGATGGACAGGGGAATGGAGAAAATGAGAATTAAATCATGTTATATACTGTTACAAATTCTCAATGTTGAGTGTGATCATGATGTGTATATAAAATGCACCTGTTTCACAATAAGTTTTTTTAAAAAGGTCTGAAACAGGAGACTAGTTAAACTGGGTGGAGTCTAAGTGCTTGTTAAACTCTGAGTACTTGTTGAAAGGAAGAGAAAATGTTCAGACTCAGGAGGTTTCATAATAGAAAACTGCTTCCACATTGAAGTAAGACTTTTCAAAAATGATCAATAATGATTGATCTGACATGCCCAGCATGATTAAAAGTATAGAATGTTCTCTGAGAAATGGAGGAACAAAAAGGGGAAATGGATTTTGGTGGGTTGTGTGTGTGTGTGTGTGTGTGTGTATACATATATATTTAACTTGTAGGAGATAGGAGACTTTTTTGTTGTCAGTTAATATTTAACCAAAAGGTTCTTTTTTTTTTTCATAAAAGAAGACTAATCTTGAAGGAAAACATTCAATCACTTTCCCTCTCTGAGCCAGTGATTCTTTCCCGGAACAGTCTCCTTTACAGAGCCAGACATGTAAAATTGAAAGGGAAAATAACACTCCTGACATTTATGAAGGCTAAAGTATTTAATGGTCACATAGCAGTTGCTTTTGTACTATCTTTGTGATAAAATCTGAGCCTGGTCACATCATTACCATTCCTCATAAGAAGGTCCCAATCATAGTTCTTTTTTTTTTTTTTTTTTTTTTTTTTTTTTGAGACAGGGTCTCGCTTTGTAATTCAGGCTGGCCCTGAGCTCACTATGTAGCCCAGGCAAGCCTCGAACTCTGCAATCCTCCTGCTTCTGCCTCCCGAGTGCTGGGATAACAGGCAAGGCCACCATGCCCGGCACTGTGGTATGTGGTACTGATTGCTGGTGGGCGTGAGTCACCACGCCCAGCATTGTATGTGGTTACTGGGATTGAACTCAGGACCTTGCGTTTGTGAGGCAGGCGCCGGAACCTCTGAGCTAAATCTCCGGGCCAGGAATTTTTTTAAATGACACAAATCTCTTTATTTATTTTTAATAGTAACTAATGCCCCCATATTTTACTTCCTACTATGGGTCATATGTTGCTTAAGTAATTTATAAATATTATTTTCATCTCTTATAATTCTCCATAAACATTTCCCCTAAAAATAAAATTACATGATTTTCATCAAGCCACACAATAATGGAATTCCAGGCCTGTCTTACCTGTGGGCGAAATTCTATCATCTAGGCCCGGGGTTTCCACTTTTACCTTGAGAAACTGTCATTAAGCTTCTATTTATATACTTCCAGGATTAGGAAACTTTCTATGCACTTAATCTGATTAATTATAAGATATTCTAAACAATGGGTTTTTTACTACTAATTAAAAGTTTAGCTCCTTGCAAGATTTAATTATTAATCTTAAAGATTCCCTCTCCCGCAGTCTGTAATTATAAGGAGAGAGGAAGAATACAATATTAAATATAGCAAATGAAAAATAACTTTTTGGCATCATGGATTTAAACCAGGTTATAATACACCATGGCCCTCACTCACTCCCTCCTCTGCCATAACCAGATGCTATCTATGCTATTCAGAATCTAAAAGCAGGGTTCTCCCATACATATTTGTATTCACTTTATCAAAAGCCATTCCAGGCCTTTAGTTTCTAAAGATGTTAATAAGTCTTTTTATCAGCCTTTACCTCTGGTGCTTGAGAACCCTTCAAAGTAAGTGCCTATAAGTACTCAGTGCAATGCACTCAGAAGGATACCGACCCTCTGTTGAGCCCAGAAAAGAGGAAGCAAGCACATTTCATACACTGACCCAAACATATGGTATTAATTTTCTTATTTTATGGATGAAAACTGAAATAAATTGATACATATTGTATATTTCCAGGAGGCTTTGTGTATTTAAATTTAGATCATTTATATCTTGTACACCATGTTATCTAGCAAAGCAAAATATGAGCAAAATTATTTACTTCATTACTTCAGAAGCACAGATTCTGAATGAGGTAAAGCTTTTGTTTTTTAAATTACTACGATCTCCTCCTTTTTCTTTCTTAATCCATATGCCCGTGAGCAGGAATGAATCATTGCCTGAATAATGCCCTAAGTGTCTCCAGAGGACTGTGAACATTTGACTGATAAAATCAACACATAATGAATGGGTTTAGAAATATGAATAGTCTTCTTAAGGAAAATTAATAGCTCCCAAGACAGAACCAGACTTGACTCATCAGTATGAGTTGAGCTAAAGAAAAAAAAATGTTGAGAAAATCAAATGTCAGCTCAGAAAAATGCAGACAGAAGGCAAATGTTGGCAATACATATCTGCACAGTAGCCAAGGATAGAAAAATTTAATCTAGATGATATAAATATTGTCTCAGGGAGTCTTAGTGCTGCTCTGAACTCACAACTCTGCATGGTATATATGTTTGTTATGTGAAGTTCTCAACTGTAAGAATTTTAATTAGACCTGGTTTTCTAGGAGACAGAACGTTCTCAGGTTTAGTGTAAAAGTAAGACTCTATTAGATTAAGTGCTTGTACTCATTTTGGAGAACATTTTCTCTAGACAAAACTAGCTAGATAATCACGGGTCTAGGATTTGCTGATTCTACAGGGCTAAGCACAAAAACTCACTTATCTCAAGACTTTAGTGCTAATGATTCCTTCCCTTAGGAGTAGGTTGTATAGAGTTGGATACACTGGGGAAATATGATTGTGGCCTGGGAAAGACTGAAATAAAAGACCAAACTATTTAGTTTGCTATAATGCTTGGCCATAGATTCACAATATATTATATCAACTTTACAACATTATATTACATTGAATTAACTAGTTTAGGGCTAAATTGTGACAAGTAGTTAACAAAACACAATGGAAAATTATCCATTGCTTATATTACAGGGCAGATTGGTGCCAGTATGGCAGGAGTAGGTTAGTAATGAATATGTACTTTAAGGAGGATATTTCCACTCATCCAATTTAAAGATCCAAAGTTTTCCCTCAAGACAATGTTTACCTTCAAAGTTAAAAGGAATAAAAATCACAGAGACACATGAACAAGAAGTTCATGGTCATGGCTGGAATTGACATACAATCATTTCTACGCATAGTCCATTTGATAAAACTGAATCACATGGTCCATGTAAATATAAGTAACATTATGAAGAGTAGTTTGCTATATTCTCAAGAAGGAAGACTAGAATATTCCTGGTATTATCACAATATTCTACTTGTGAATCAGCTAAAATCATAGAAGGCATATTTCTATTATATATAAGTATGATATGAATATATTGTCTATATATATTAGGGCTGTTTTCTCAGTTATCTTTGTGTGCATACGTGTGCATATACACATGCACATGTGACTATTTCTCTAGTTGTTATATGTTCCCCCTTTTTTCTTCCTCTTTTTCCCTCTATGGTAAAGCTGACTGGAAGTTGAAGATATTCACTTGGACTGGTCTAGAATTGGCAGTCAAACTTACTTATCTATTATATGAGCTTTTAAAGTTCTCTCACTAGAAAATGAAGCTATTATTATTATTATTAGTTTTCAGACACTGCTAGGTCAGTCTGGGATGAGATTTGGTATTAGGAATGTTCAGTGTTTTGTACACATCTGTTCATTTTAGAACAATCTAGTCACTATGAAAATAGGAAACAACATATCATTGAATTTGATTAAACAGATTCATTTGATACTTCCCAGATCTGTTGTTTTATTTTTTCTTTAATAATTTTTACTGGGATATAGTCTAATTATAATACAATTACTGAGTTTATGTTTTCAATTTCAAAAATTGTAACAAAGATATAAAATAGCACGATGATACTCATAAGACATTCACACCTATTTCTTTCTTTTTTTAAATTGAATTCTTTATTGGTACAATTTATATACATCTCACAATCACACATAACACTGGGGAATTTGTATCAATATACAACACAGGTTAATTCTCATTTTTACCCCTATCCCTACACACCCACACCTCCCCACCCCCTATATACATGCTCTTTCATTTTCTTTCAGAATCATATTTATTCCTTCCTCTCATTACATTCCCACATGAAATTTCCTTTGGAAATTTCCCATTCTACAAAAACTGTCATACTTTCTAGAGCTCATTTGCATCTACAGGTGCTCATATCAAAGGGAAGATCCAGTATTTGCCGATATGTGATCTATTTATTTCACTTATTAGTGCATCCTCCAGGTATATCCATTTGCACATAAATGAATCAATCTTGTCCTACTTTATGGCAGAATAAAACTCTACTTTATAAAAAAATACATCTTTTTTATCCATTCTCTGGTTGATAGGCATTTGGGTTGTTTCTAAGACTGAGTTATCACGAACTGAGCTGCTATGAACAAGGGTGTACATCTGTCTTTCCAATGTGATTGTTTAAATTCCTTTGGGCATGTTCCTAGCAGAGGGATAGCAGGGTCAAATGAGACCCCTAGTCCTAGTTTTCTGAGAAATCTCCACACAGATCTCCACAATGGTTGCACAAGCCTACAATCCTGCGAACAGTGGAGAAGGGTTCCTTTCTCCTCAAAGCCTTGCCAGCATTTATTGTTGGTTGATTTTGTAATTGCGGTCATTCTTTGTGGAGTGAAATGAAATCTCAGTGTTGTTTTCATTTGCATCTCTCATATGACCAATGATGTTGAACATTTCTTCATATGCATCATGGTTGCTTTGACTTCTGCCTGTGAGAAGTGTCTGTTCAATTCAGATGCCCATTTTTGAATTGGGTCTTTAAACTTGGGGAGACTGATATGTTTAGGTTCTTTATATATTGTAGATAATAGCCCTTTGTCTGATAAACAGCTAGTAAAGATTTTTCCCATGTTATTGGTTGTGTTTTAACAGTGCCAGTGACTTCTTTGGCTGTGCAGAAGCTTTCCAGTAGGATGAGATCCCATTTGTTGATTCTTTCTGCTAGTTCTTGTGCTACAGAGGTTTTATTCATAAAGTCTCTGCCTAAGCCAATGTCTCCAAGAATTTTACCTAATCTGTTTTTCAGCAGGCTTATTGTTTCTGTTTTAATGTTTAAGTCTCAAATCCATTGTGAATTTAGTTTTGTACATGGTGAAAGAGAAAGGTCTAGCTTTATTTTTTGGCAGGTTAAAGCCCAGTTTTTCCAGCACCATTTGTTAAAGAGGCTGTCTTTCCTCCACTGAGGATGTTTGGCTCCTTTGTCAAAGATAAGGTGGCTTAGTGTATCCGGGATTGTTTCTGGATCTTCTAGTCTATTCCACTGGTCCTTGCATCTGTTTCTTTGCCAGTACCATGCCGTTTTTATCACAGTGGCTTTATAGTAGTTTTAAGTTGGGGATTGTAATACCCCCTGCCATGTCATGGTTGCTTAGAATTGCTTTTGCTATTCTAGGTTTCTTGTGATTCCAGATGAATTTTTGTATTATTTTTTCTAGCTCTGTGAAGTATAGTTCACACCTATTTCTAATTCCCCGAACCTTTTCTCATGCTTCTCTGTCAGTAGAATGCTACCAATTCATCTCTCATCTCTAACACCATTGATATTTCTGTCAATACAGCTTTCCCTTTTCTAAAATTTCACTTAAATGCAGTCACAATATTGGTTTTTATGTCTACTCTCTTTCACTTAATGTAATGCTTTTGAGATTTGTGTATAAATTATGTGTATCAGTAGTTCAATACTTTTAATTATTTAGCATTCACTTACATAGAGGTGCCAAATTTACTTATGAGTTCTATTCACCAATTGGAAGACATTTGTATTGATCACGGTTTTGACTACCAGGGGTAGATCTGCCATGAACATTTGGTTACAAGTTTTGTGTGGATATTTATTTTTATTTGTCTTAAGTAAATACTCTGAATTTGGATATCAATATCTGTCTTGCTTTGTTTTGTTGCTTGCTAATTTATGTGGCTGATAACCTGGGTTCTACTGTGACTTGATGTTGAGGAGGAAACTCTTTACATAAAAGAAAATGCAGTTTAATTTCTAGAATAGGATAAGCCCTTTTTCGATACTTCTGCTGCTTTACATAGTGATCTCTAGACCCTATTCTATGTGAATTTGACAGAAAAATAGCAATACCATAGTTATGATCACAAACTTTGTTCCATGTAGTAAGCACTGAACTAGGGTTTTGTCAACAGCAAACACAAGCATTTAAACCTCAACAACTCTACTGATAAGATATATAATTGTAATTTTTGTAGTGGAGAAAAAGAGATAATGATAACTGAATCTGCCTGTATTTATCAGTTAGGAATGAGTACAGACTGGAACGCAAACCTGAATCTATCTGACTCTTAATCACATGCACTTTCCATTGATCTATAGTTTTGACTTCGCAAAGCTGAGGAAAACTTTCCAGTACTGGGGTCCATTTTTGTTCTGTCTGAGAAGAATCACTTTAGTGCTTTATGGAGTGAACCCTTAGCTGGCATGTTTCCCTTCATGACATGTCATGCTATTGGATATGCTGTTCAGAGTCCTGAATGCTTTACGTAAGTCCTTTTTGACCTTAAAAACTTATTTTTGACTGACTCCTTTATAGAGTATTTTTAAAAGTAGTTACAACTAAACAAAGAGAATTTCATGAATGTGTGATAACAGAGAATTTCCCCGAGTCCATCACTTTCACAAGGCAGGGTCTCTTACAATAGAAACAGTGCTTAGTGATATAAACAGAGTTCTAGAAATCCTTCTAATACCTTTCCTCTATCATTTAAGTGTAATGCATGACACTGCCTATCCAATGGCTAGCTTCAACTATGCTGTCTAAATGTTTACACAAAGAGAACAATGGAAGGGTGACACATCTTTTAAAGTGCCAGTGCTACTGAAACCTTTCAGCTACTTTATCTATGCCTGCCATGAACCCAAAAATGATATTTACTCACAGAAGGTTCTCAGATAGGACCGATTCTTACTTTTATAGGTCTGATTTATCACTTCCTCCATTAATTTTGAGACATAATTTCAAAATTATGGAATTATTATGCTAATAAGAAATGACTAAAAGATTATTCACAGGTATAATTTCAAAGAGCATCATCATATAATTTAACAAAATAAATTTACAGATTTTCATTTTGTACAGGTTAATCTAGATTGTCCATTTGAATGGATTAAAAGACTGCTAGAGAAATGATTCTATTAAGAGTATTGAAAGAAAACTAATCTCATGAACAGGGTAAATCATTGATGAGTTCATAGATGAAGGAGCTCTCATGGGCTATTACATGGCTGTTAATCATTTATGAAGGTACGAGATACAGAATGAAACGTTTACATGGGGAACATGAGCCTCATTCTCATGATGAGCTTGGGTGTCTGCTGGATCTCATTAAATGGAAAATATAGTGACTAGGGAAAGAAAAAATGATTATTCAAACCAGAATGCAGAGATATGGGAAGGCGAATGACAACTAAAGCTCATGCAAGATTACTCTTGCTCAAGAAGACGGTGTAGAATCAACAGAACTCTGCATGTGTGGTGTACGGACCTCAACACTTTCTGCAGGTCAGAAGTGCACAGCAATATTTCCAAGGCGATGCAGAAGCTCCAGAGAGGAAATGCATAGCCATGTTCTCTGTCTTTGTGTGGTGGAGTTGTGGCCTTGAGCTATCTGTATGAGCCTTTGTTCAGTTGATTTTAAAAAACAGTATACTTGAAAAGCGCATTGGGAAACACCACAGGAAACCTATAATTGCCTAAACATTCCAAGTTTTCTAAGTTGTTGATGGCAGCTGGTAGAGCAGTCTTTTCTTCTGCTCTCCAGCCAACCTGGATGTATTCCTTGTACAGAGGCTTCACTGGGGACAAGAACAAGAGAGAACACTCGGCCCATGTGACAGTGCAGTCTACCTGTGACTGATCCAGCTTTCCTGTTGGCGCCATTCCACAAATGCTTAGTAAGAATGTATCAGCAATCATCCACTGAGCTGAGCATTTGGGAAAGAACATGTGAAGCAGAAACATTCTCTCACATGGAAATTTTACAATCTGGTGCAACATGGAGCTATGCTAATCTATGGAGATGCGCACATGCATGCACACACACACACCACCACAACAACAACAACAACAACAACAGAGCTGGCTCTAAAGTTTTTAAATGTTCTCTTAAATTGGAGGGAATTATTTTTTATATATCTTCTCTCTCAGGCAATATCAAGGTTCTATTTGTATCAGGAAAATATGTATTATTAACTACATGTTATACAGAAGCAAACTAAGAGATTCCCATTTCCTAGGATTATAAGGTCAGAAGAATTGTAAAGATAAATATTATCTGGTTCTATATGACCATAAAATTCATTCATCACAGGATAAGCGGTCACATTGATATAACAGATATAGAAATGCATTGTAATTTTTCTTTCTTTTTCTTTTTGGCAGCACCAGGGATTAAATTTGGGTCTTGTGCTTCCAAGGTAGGTGTGGTACCACTGGAGCTAAATCCCTGGCACTACATTGTAAAATTTTAAAGAAGAATATATTGCTTTCTCAATTTTTCAAGAGAGAAAGCATGTGGTGAAACAAAAAGAAAGAGAAAGAAGAACAATAAACAGAGAAAGTAAGAAGTAGAAAGAAAATGAAATTAAATAGGACTAGTGAAGAACTGAAGGGAAAAGAATAATACGTAAGGGTAAAAATGCTTATGTAAGCTAAACATGACTTCTAGCCAATATTTAAAGAGTTCTCCCCTAACTACTAAAAGAGAAAGAAGAAAATTTATTTTACTAAGAATACTATTCTATACTAACTATTCTATACTAACTATACTATACTAACTATACTAAGAATAGTATACTATACTATACTAACATAGTATTTATGTTACTAAGAATAGTATAGTTGATAATATTAAAAAAAATATTCAGAGGGCCATGGATTCAGCTCAGTGGTTCCACACCTGCATAGCAAGCATAAGGTCCTAAATTTGATCTCTGGTAACCACATACAAGAATACCAGGTGTGGTGACTCATAACCACCAGCAATCAGTACCACATATCACAAATGCTGAGTCTGGTGGCTCACGCCTGTAATCCCAGAACTTGGGAGGCAGAGCCAGGAGGATTTCTGAGTTTGAGGCTTTCCTGGGCTACATAGTGAGCTCGGGGCCAGTCTGAACTACAAAGTGAGAGCTTGTCTAAAAAAAAAAAAAAAAATCAGAGAAATCAAAACAGGAAAATAAAATGAAACTTAAAGAAAAAATATAACTGATGATAAAAATCCAAATGTGTTCCTATAACTAAAGAAACTTGAAAGGTGAGCAGAGTAATATATACAGACTGTAAATTGTGAAATGAAAGGGACTGTTTGATTGACATTTACACATTGGACAGCAAACAATGTGAATATCGGCTTCAAAACTTGCATACTCTATTTCTAAGTCAGGACCTGCAAAATGTGAAATTTGAGCCATAAGCCCAAATAACACAGTCCTGAGTGTTATAATTCTTAATGTTGAAATGTTTCCAAAATCAGGATCCTTGATATCTAAAACCTCCAAATTTTAAAAATTATAAGAAGCAAAATCCAAAAAATATAATTATGCAAAAAATAAAATCATTTTAAAGACATACATTTACATTTTTAATAGCAAATTTACTTTTTTTTTTTTTTTTTTTTTTGCTTTTTAAGACAGGGTCTCGCTTTATAGTTCAGGCTGGCCCTGAGCTCACTATGGTGCCCAGGCAAGCCGCCACAAACTCAGCAATCCGCCTGTCTCTGCCTCCCAAGTGCTGGGATTAGCAAATTTACTTTTTTAAAAAATAAAAATAAAAAAGAGGATTAACAAGAAACATCAAAAAAATGAAAACTTCATAGGCCACTTTACATAGTAAAATAATGAAAGAACGTATTTTTGCCAATATAAATACTCAGTATTTTAATAACACTTTTAGTTGTGTGACAGTTATGATCATGTAAAGTATATTCATCAAGAAATATATCAAAAAGTGAAATATATGATTACATATCACAATCCCTGGTAACTCTGGGCCCTTCTTCCTAACTGAAGCTGTCTTAAATTTAGTGACTGAGAGCCTGTCTTTTGATGTGATAAAACTACCTTGAGTCCCCAGGATATACATAGTTACCAAATGAAACAAGATAAGAAATTGTACCTTTCAAAAATGCAGATGTATGAAAAGACATCTCCTCATTTATTGAGAAAGCTTCAATGATTTTCTACACATGCACAATGCTTTCACACAATTGTCATTATAATGATGCACTTTCAGGGAGTCCAAAGTTTCCAAAACAATGGCTCTGACAACTTAGAACTTCCTAGAAGTGTTTACACTATAAATCTAGTATAATACAAAAAAAATATATATATATATGGTAAGGGACAAATCAAGAATGCTGACAATTTAAAACAGTGGGAACAATTAAAAAAAGGGGGAAAAAACCCTGAAAACTAAAACTAAAAATTGACAAATGAAAAAGTATATTACCAGCATAACTGATGGGCAATTGC
The DNA here is from genome assembly GCA_004025085.1 of Thryonomys swinderianus. Taxonomy (NCBI): domain Eukaryota; kingdom Metazoa; phylum Chordata; class Mammalia; order Rodentia; family Thryonomyidae; genus Thryonomys; species Thryonomys swinderianus. Next base: position 11,848 of record PVIC010010883.1, read on the forward strand.
ATGAAAGTAACCCCTGAGAGATGGCCAACAAAATCATTAACCTCTTTCTGCAGTCTTGCATCACAATGAAATAGCTGCTATCGTTTCTTTGAGGACATGACTGAGAATATGCTCACGTTCATTTTCTTTGGTTCACTGCTCTTGAAATATTTATGTGATCACATTGACAAGATTGTCCCCTATCACATTTTCTTACCTTCTGTGCTTCTTCTATGTTGTTCTAGTTACAGAGACATGCATCTTACATGCACTAATATACAGACAGTTTTGGGAGAAACAATACTAGTGACCAAACTAGAACACTGTCGTCTGTCTTCAGATCCTATTTTGCACAAAAGTATGTTTGCACAGGTCAGTAAATTCACTAGCTTCTCCAGGCAAGTGTGGCTTTAATTCGTTAAAAGCTTTTCCTAGAATATCATCAATCAGAAGGAACCCTAATGCAGACAAATGACACATTTTTGAACTGAAGTTTGCTGTTTCTTTATGACCTGGTGAATTCATTTCTCAGAATATTTGCCTTTTATATGCATATACTTTTATTTTCATGTGAATTGTGGTTCTGGGGATTTTAATCTGTTGAGATTGTGATACTCAGGATTTTAAATCGAGGAATTTTGATCTTTCAGGATTTGAACATCAGCGACGGTGTCGGTTAGACACCTTTTACATGAGTCTGGATTTCACCTTTTATTCCATTATTGAGAAAAATAATTTATTGTATATGAGTGTCAACATCACCAACAAAAGTGAAATGATTAATATAACGGTCATATGTGATCAGTTACCATAAATAAAGTGAGCTGCAGTAGAGACAGCATAATAGATAAAAGAGCAGGCTTTAGTTTAAGTTCCTATATTTCAATTTGGGGCTTTCTACTCAGTACTAAGGAGGCTATTAAACTTCTCTGTACATCACAACTCATCTATAAAATAGGGGAAACAACAGTACCTAATACATGAGACTATAATGCATATCATTGTCTTGTATAGTATCTGACAAACAGTAATTTCCCAGTAAAACCTTTTGAATGATATAAGGCTGGTAGCAATGGTACTCATGAAGATACTAGTAATGACAGGGCCATGTTGGTGAAGATGCCATACCCACCAGAAGGATTCTTTGACTTCTTTCCTACCATGGTGGGAGACAGAAATATTGTCTCTATGCTGGTGTCTGAATAGGGACATCCTTCCATCATGGATGTTGTTACCTGGTCTTGGGGTTACTGAATATCCTGCCTTTCTTTCTTGTGAATCCATAGCATCATGGGCTTGTTTTGGTCTTTTCTGTTCCCACACTGCCTCATGTATAGTAGTCTTTCAAAGAGAGCTGTGTCAGTTGTGATAATATTCTGGATAGTGTACTGTAAATGCCAAAGAAGTACAGGAATGCCCACTAGTACTCTTGTCCTTCATAAAGGTTTTTCTTTGGTTCAATTATTCTTTCAAATAATAAGGACTTAGTGTGTTGGAAAGCTGTCCGATATTGCCACCACCTGTGACTATGAAAACAGCTCTTTTTTGTTTGGCATAAAAGCAAAGCAGGAAGAAATTGACTCAAAGCTGGAGGTACTTAATATAACACAAAAGAGGAAAAATTCAAACAATATAAGTCTTACTGATGAAAATGTGGTCATAGAAGAACAGAAAGTTTCCTGGGATTTTATTAGAAAAGGAAAATTGAAGCCCTCTCCCCACCCCCAGATCTACTGAGTCAGAATCTGCACTGAATGGAACCCTCCAGTGATTAATATACATACTCATGGGGCACTCACTGAAGCCCATAATGAGCTCTTTTTCTGGATTCTGTCTAGAAAGTTGCACGTCATAAGCAAATAGATCATCTACCAGGTGCCAAGCTCAGAATGTGGATTATAGTCAGATTTACTTTAAACCACCAGGAATTTTTGTTATGTCTACAATATTATCAGATATTTTTGAGTGAAAACACCACACAATACTCAAGAGGAAGAATAAGAAGTATAATCGAGATCACACAGTCAAGAAGGGGCAGGTTGGAATATGATCTGATGAGTTCAATTCAAAATGCATTTTTTAGGGTGGGACATCTGTGGCAATCTTTTTTTTTTTTTTTTTTCGAGACAGGGTCTCACTTTGTAGTCCAGGCTGGCCCTGAGCTCACTATGTAGCCCAGGCAAGCCTCGAACTCAGCAATCCTCCTGTCTCTGCCTCCCGAGTGCTGGGATTACAGGAGTGAGCCACCACGCCCGGCACTGTGGTATGTGGCATTGATTGCTGGTGAGAGTTAGTCACCATGCCCAGCATTGTATGTGGTTACTGGGATCCAATTCAGGACCTTGTGCTTGCGAGGCAGGCGCTGGAACCACTGAGCTAAATCTCTGGTCCAGCATCTGTGGCAATCTTAATCAAGCTGTAAGTAAACTTATTCTCATTCTTTAAGGTTTCTTTCCAGAATCACTACAGACAATCTGATCATGTTCTAGAACACCCTGTCTAAAGACTAGCTTTAAAACATCAAGGGTTCGCTGGGCATAGTGGCTCACGCCTATAATCCCAGCACTCAGGAGGCAGAGACAGGAGGATTGCTAAATTCTAGGCTTGCCTGTGCTACACAGTGAACTCCGGGCCAACCTGAACTACAAAGCAAGACCCTGTCTCAAAGAAACAAAGAGCCTGGCGTGGTGGCTCACGCCTGTAATCGCTGCACTCGGGAGGCAGAGACAGGAGGATTGCTGAGTTCGAGGCTTGCCTGGGTTACATAGTAAACTCAGGGCCAGCTTGAACAACAAAGCGAGACCCTGTCTCAAAAACAAACAAACAAACCAACCAACAAACAAACCCATCAAGGGTTCAAATCTCAGCTTCTTGTATTTGCTAAGCAACACAGCACCGCCTAATGTTCAAAGAAGGAAACAATTTATCAAAAAGTGCTTTTATTAAACAATCCTGTGCATAAAGTACAAACTGCTGTCTCAGATTCATACTGTTTGTAACAAATGTTGATGTACTCCAATTAAATCATCTACTTGTAAATGCACTTTCAATTTAATATAAATAATGCCCTCCCAGAAAGTCTTGGTCAACATAATAATATTTACTCTTCAATTTCTCTAGTCAATCATTCCATGCTTTATGCAATTTGTTATTTGAACTCAAGCTAATCATAACTGATTCCAAACTTAGGATTTTCCTTTACCTTCTTCGCAACCTGAATATCTTTGTCATGCCAATTGCATTGTACTATAATTTTTTCTCATATTATACTATGACTTCCATTAAGAATGGCATTTCCATCTTCTAAATGGTCGGTCTCTTCTCGTCAATCCACAACATGCAATGTTTAGATACGATGTTGGTTTAGATTCACTTTTCCACAGTTCACACCTCATTGCAAACAAACATCATGTTAATTCATTTGAAAAGCCAGTTCCCCGGTTCCTTTAGATCTTGAATTCAGTAACTTTACACACAATGTTGCTGAAGAAAGCAGACGACTGACTTAAGAGTCTGGATTCATTGTTAAAATAGAATTGTGTTTATAAAATGCTCTTTTCCTTTAAGACCTGGAAATTTCCACTTGTAAAGTATTATAATGCTGTCATGGTATAAAAAATTCTTTGGCTCATGAGCTTAATTTTCTCTGTGATTCTGAAAAAGATGGTCATATTTGCTTCACAGGAGTAAAACAGCCACAATTGTGTTTCTCACCTGATTCATTATTAGCAAGCAAAAACAAAATTTTGCCAAATGCTTCTGTTTGTTTGTGAATCAAATTGTTTGCAGTAACTACATATATGCATACAAACAAATATATACATACATACATACATACATACATACATAAATGCTTTTGTAAACCAAGGTATCACTGTATTCTCCATGATTCTGGCTGTGGCATAAACAAAAGTTCATATGAAGAAAAGGAAGAGCTGCCTTTAACTTAATTTAAATTTTAATGTTTTACAACATATTCATAGTCATTATTTGACAAGGATTACATCCCCCCCCTTTCTTTGCCATTAGTTGCTTAATAATATCATGAAAAATTTCAAGATTAGTTTGGCCAGGGTCTCACCAGAGCTCAATTTGTAAACTCTTTAGAACTGAAGCTCAGCCTAAGTCCATGACAGAGTTTAGGAGTCTTCAATTTCTGAGAGGGATGATAGGTTACACGTGCAAGATGTAAACATAGCTTGATATCAAAATCCCATTTTGGAATGCAGTATTCAGAAGGAGTTCTCTTCATTAACTACACTTCAATGCTTAGGGGCTGTGTTCTCTAAATAATATGGTACTATAAACTGAGTGGTGTAAACTCTTCTAGGGTGGAATCCCAGCTCAAATGCTCTCCAATTATACGATGTTAAAAATTTAATTAACTTTGCATAACATCACATTTTAATTTATTAAAGTGAAATAGCAATCTAACTTTAAGGAATACTGTAAAGATGAAGATGAGATAGCATATAGAGCAGATAGGCATGTCTAAAAGATAGCTACTGTTTTCTTCAAACAATATTTGGATGCTGGTTTTATATCTACTATAAAGAAACCTTGCTAAACAACATAAATGTACGTTTTAAGGGCTAATCCTTTTGCTCCTGATAGGTTGATATAATATGCTTCTGTGAGGAAGGTCAAAAAGGAGTTCAAAAGCAACAGAATGAATTGGCAAGCAAAAGCTTTAGCCTGGTGGAGTTTAAAATGTTATCCTGTGTGGTATGTTCCTGTACCTTAATTTAACGAAAGCAATTATTTAATAAAAAGCTTTTCTTTTTAATGAAATCTATTGCTGATCAAATTAGATAATTGAGGCAAAAATAGTTTAAAAAGCATAACGTGCCATGCACATTCTTATTTGTTAAAGTTTGAATTAGGCTTTTCTCTAGGATGTATCAAATATCTCCTGAAAATCTTTTATCAGCATATAAGCCAGACCATGACAACAGCCTGAGTTATGTAAGAGCTACGGTCAAGTGGCTGGACCGAGGCACCAAGCACCAGACACCTCTGTGGGGACAGCAGCCTGAGCTCTGGCATTACTGACTTTGATCCTGACAAAGTCAGTTATACACCCTATAACCTTTACCGTGTCTCTTACTCTGATTCCTGTGCTGTGTCCTAGATATGAATGCCTATCACACAGTTGGAGATGAAACCGCAATGAAGACTGGTAAGTGAGATTTGCTGAGTATTTACTAGTTTTATCCTGAGAACACAAACTTCACCTACTTTATCCATGACCACTAGATTGCTGCTGGCAGGTGCAGGAGAGTAATCAAGGTCATGTTCTGAAAACTTGGACATCTCTGCTTTCAGCTTTTCAGCAACAGTGTATGTGCTCAATTCTTAGTTCATTTATTCCTTTCACAAAGAGACTTTCCACCCCACAAATTATCAAGAGGAATATGACTTATCAGTGTAAAACCTACCAACTCAACTCATAACCGTTTTACCATTTATGTGTGGGCTTTGAGACTTTTGCTCTCTGAATATTCTTAAAAGAGATAAAAATAATCAGCCTTTATTTCTTCTTTGGGGCCCTGCTTATATTACACTTTTTTTTTTTTTTTTTGAGACAGGGTCTCACTTTGTAGTTCAAGCTGGCTCTGAGCTCACTATGTCAGCCCAGGCAAGCCTCAAACTCAGCAATCCTCCTGCCTCTGCTTCCCGAGTGCTGGGATGACAAGGCATGAGCCACCACATCAGGCACTGTGGCATGTGGTATTGATTGCTGGTGGGCATGAGTCTCCATGCCCAGCATTGTATGTGGTTTCCGGGGATCGAACTCAGGACCTTGCGCTTGCGAGGCAGGCGCTGGAACCACTGAGCTAATCCTCTGTCTCCTATATTATGCTTTTTGAAAAATGGATTAAAATAGGAAATACATCTCTAAGTGAGTAGTCCTCTGCTTTCTATTTAAGCTGTGGTTTTATTCTTAACTTTTTAACATCATCTGTAAGTCATCTTCTAAGCGAAGGTTGGGTTTAATTTGATTTTATTCTTTACCTACTGAGATTATGGACAAAACTTCAAGGCATACTGAAGCACTAATATATTACATTATAGTATTATATTACATTAACCATAATACTCTAAAGGCCATATATTTTAGCTGATTTTTAATAAAAATATAGGACAAGGCTGTTGTATTCTAGAATGGAATACTTATATTTTTCCCTGAAATGTGGTCTCCTGGAAAGTACAAGCCCCCCACAGAACTGCCTTCTAGCACAGTCACAGTAACTGCCATCCTGGTGTGATAATTAACAAGTGGACTAGCACACAGGCTAGTCCTTCCCTTCAGAAGAAAAGAAACTTTTTTATTTTTCCACAATAAGTCAGCAAGTTAGTACAAGTGAAGAATAAAGCAAGGCCTTTAGAGGAAGACAGTCTCTAAGTTCAAGTTTGAGATAGAGAAAATCATTTAACAAAATTTGACATTATTTCATGATAAAAATTTTCAACAGATTAGAGAGAAGGAATGTTATCTCACTCACTGTAGGGCATAGAGGACAGACCCATAGATAATATTAGTGGAGGAGAATTGAAAGCTTTTCATCTAAGGTTGGATCAAGGCAAGGGTACCAAATTGTGCCACTTTGGTTGAATACAAACTTGAATATAGTCTATATGCTGTTGAATAGAGACAAAGAGCAGAGTCTCACAATTCTCAATCCTGACTGTTAAATGTGGATGAAATGGTGGAGTTTCAGTATCGGCACTTTCATCGTGGAAAACAAAACAAAACAAAACAATAAAACTGTACTACAAAAATCTTCAAAGCGTGGTGAATCATGGAGAATATTCTGAGGAAAAACATTTTCACAGTCTTCATGGATCTCTCTTTCTAACCTGCTTTTCAGTTTCAGGAAGCAAAAAGTAATTACACAGTGGGGTAAAGTAGCACCTTGAGTGGTGATTACTCTCTCCAGTAAGACAGCATTGTTTTCTTCCAGATGTGATACTCTGAGAAGGTCAAAACATCACACAGAATTCTGACTCTCAACATGATTCTCAAAATGACGAAATGTCAGTTTTTTTTTTTTTAGGAGAGAATACTCCAATTTTAAAAAGAAGTGACCTATATTTTTAAAAATTGTAAAGATCAAGGGGGAAAAAAGAAACAGTAAATATATTCCAGGTTGAAGAGAATTGTATCGATCACCTTGCAGTCATTGTGGGAAAAAGTTAGTTGTTTATTGATTGACTGATTGATTGACTGATTGTGCCAGGGGTTAAATTTAGGGCCTGGGGTTTGCCAGGCAGTTGCTGTGCTGTGGAGCTACATTCCCAGCCTGAACACCAGCAGCTTAAAGGAGGAGGTGTTTATTTTGGCTCACGCTGTTAGTGGTTTTAGTGGACAGCTGTTTGACCCAAGGCACAAACAGCACAGTGGAAGGGCCCCGTACAGGAAAACTACTCCCTCCACGGCAGATGGCAAGCAGCGATGGTGGAAGAAGGAAGAAGTCACAGACTAGAATATACTCTTCAAGATCACGCTGTCAGTGACCCACCTGCACCAGGCCGCATCTCCTAACAGCACATTCAGCTATTAATATAACTAAAGTAGTATGATGGATTAATGAGGTGGCTTAATTAATACAATTAACTAATCATTTTGAAATAAATTAATATGGATTAATCCACTGATGAGTATAACACTTCCACGATCTAATCACATTTTGGGAGACATTTAAATTAAAATCCTAACAGAAGCTAAAGAGATGTGATAGCCAAATGTAATACTCAGCTCAAAACTGAATGTTACTGGAGAAAATATTTGTAAGACCAGATTTGTGACAGTTAACAAAATTAGACTAGATAGCACGTTAAATATACAGTGTGTCAATATTAAATTTACTGAAATTTAAAATTGTAATTATCTAAGAAAATATTCCCATTTTATAAAATACTTGATATCCTTAGTTCCTAAAAGTCCACATTTTGTAGCATGTATTATTAAATTTATTATTAATAAATTGTAATTGATTGAATTATTTATTCATTATTAAATTTATTATAAATTGCAGAAATCATGAATCAAAGAGGGTAAAATTAGGAGAGAGTAGTTGATACCATGTCATCAAATATTCAAAGGGAAATGTGGTGGGGGAGGGAGCAATGAGGGGCAAAAAAATACTGTGATGGTAATAAAAGAAGGGAACTAAAGCTTGTGTATTTAGGGGGTGAGGGGAGGTGTAGAAGGTAGGGGAAAGGGAAGAAATGAGAATTAAATTGTGTCATTTATGGTACAAATTCCCAATATTCAGTGTGATCATGATGTGAATATACAATGTACCAATGAAGATAAAAAATAAAATAAAAAAAAAACACCTTTGAAAGGCAGGGTAGTTGGGTAACCGACTTTCCGGTACCCTTCCTTTCTCTCTTAGAGAAAAGCAGACACTATCTCTCAGGAAATTTTTTTCCTATTCTTAACCCCCTTTCCTGTCATTTCTATTATGTGGCAGATTGGGAGTTATAATTTTTCCCTTGTTTGGATTATTTTTGCTCATTTGGATGACTTGCTGTCCTGTTACCAGACATCAGGTTTCATACAGCACAAGACCAGAGAGTTGGTCTCCAATTTCAGGCAAGGGACAACCAGGCCAGGATGAGAGGGCCTGATAGAGGAAATGTCTGGGTCTGGGTTAGACTATTTCACCGTAGTAATTCTAAGCATGTGCACAAAACCACATAGTAAAATGCATGGCTGCAACTTGGTATCATTTTGGTATATAGTAGGAATGAGTTGTTCCATACAACAAAAACAGAAGAATTTTCCTTCCTTCCTTCCTTCCTTCCTTCCTTCCTTCCTTCCTTCCTTCCTTCCTTTCTTCCTTCCTTCCTTTTTCTCATTCCTTCCTTCCTTGCTGCCTTCCTCTTTCTTTCTTTCTTTCTTTCTTTCTTTCTTTCTTTCTTTCTTTCTTTCTTTCTTTCTTTCTTTCTTCCTTCCTTCCTTCCTTCCTTCCTTCCTTCCTTCCTTCCTCCCTTTCTTCCTTCCTCCCTTCCTTCCTTGCTTTTTTTGTTCTTATTTTGGGAATACCAAAAATTCACTTAGACATAAACCAAATGACTGAACTAGAATTGTGAAATGGCTTCAATTAAAAAATAACAAAGCCCATGTACTTCTGCAGAGGAGGATATTACCCTTTACTTATATGTTTTGTATTCAGCCCTCAACGAAATTATACAGATGAAATTACTGAAGAACCTCATCTCACACTAATGACAATTTTTCATTATCATACAGAATGTCCAATCTGGAAGTCCCCCTAGCTGTGTAGAGGTCGAAACTGGAACTTAAATAAATTAGTGTTTGAATTAGAACAGATAGTCTTCTGGATATAATTTTGTATGTCTCCAAATTTTACCATTGAAACTACGCTGCAGTATCTGTGACAGTTGTAATTCCTGAAGAAAGACAGAAAAAAAATGAACAAAATACGTAGGGCTTGAGATGTACCTCAGTGATAAAACACTTGTCTAGCACAGGAGAGATACTGCATTTGATTCCAGTACTGTGAAAAAAGAAAGAAGAAAAGAAAAAGAAAACATTTGTTCTATGTTTTGGGGTAGTTTGTCTAACTGGGTGTTATGAGACTGAAAGGCAGACAAAGAATAAATGACTTTAACCTTTCACTATCATGCTATCTTCCAATGAATGACTTGACTGATATTCAATATATATTTCCTTTATGAAGCATTAAATCTGAATGTAATTTTATCACCTCAATCATGTACTAACCACATTTTATGTATTTGGCAATCCAATACGTGTTCCACAATTACAACCTTGACCTACCAGAGAGATTCATGGTCTCACTGGGAAAATAGGCAAATAAGCCAATATCCCAATGATTAGTGAAACCATAAAGATATCACTTAGAGATGTTAAATTTTTGAAATAGAGAAACTAAGAAGAAGCAAGCCTAAATACAATGTGGTACGCTTAAATACATAATTCATAACAGAATAAAGTATCACTAATGATTGACAATGGGAGCTTTTCATAACAAATGTTTCGAATATTTTGTGGCTTATAAAAATTTTACTACAATGATACAGGATGCTACTGTACATAAGGGTGAGGTAACACCTAAAATGTAGGGATATTCCCTTTATCAGTCATCCCTGAAAATGCATGATACTATTGCATAAAACAAGCAGTTGAAGGGAAGCTGTTTAGGACTGAATCACCTCCTGTAGATTATGCTGAAGCCTTGTGGGCTAGCTTCTAAGAACATGATTATGTTTGGAGAGAGGGCCATAGAAAATGTGATGGAGGCACTGACTGGGTTCTAGCTCTACATGGCGGGTGTTCTTTTAAGAAGAGATTGCATGGAACGATAGATGGAAGAACCACCAGTTAACACAGTCAGAAGGTAGCCATCTGGAAGCTAAAGAGAGACAGTTCAGAAGAAATGAGACTACTGATCCTAGACTTCTAGCATCTATAATTGAGAGAAAATACATTTCCATTGTTTAAACCATTTAATTTATGGCATTTTGTTATAAAAGATAACAAGCTAATACAAAATCCTTTGGATGAAGATAGAGTCTTCCTAAAATCGTGAGTTACTCTGACCTTACTCTGTTACACTACATATCTAGGTTACTTATAGAAAGTAGAACTGCCCCAGCCACTAGAGGGAGGTGGGAAGTGAAGAAAAAATCACCACTGCAAGGGCAGGCAAACACGTGGCTCAGCTTGAGCCAAAGATTTAAGTTAGTCTCTACATTGTACTTCTTTGCTGTTATGGGAAGACAGTGAAAAATATTATTTCAATTATAAGCTTGTCTATACCTGTTTTGGATGGTCTTTAACTAGAACAATAAGAAAGAAAATTCACGCACAGACTTAAGCAAAAATCCTGTGTGTATAATAGGGATTCACTTGCATTGAAGACAGGCACAAGAGTGAGAGCAAGGGGGGAAAAAAAAGCCCGAGGGACTTGGTCTAAGCATGTAAAAGGCCCTGTATGTACCTCTTAGGAACAGCCTTGGAGAAGGAAGGGTCTGATTTCAAGAACCCTTAAAATTGTTCTTCCAGAACAATAACCAGCAAACTATATTGGAGCTAGTTGTCATGCATCCTTAGGTTTTGCTTGGCTATGTATATTTCTTAGACTTCAATAATTTGAGGAATTTGTCAAACACTTTTTCTAACTTGTTTTTGTGCTATTGCTCATGGCTGGATATTGGCTCTGTTTTTGTTTTCTTTTTGAGAAAGAGCAGAGAGTTAAAATATAATTTTCATTATATCACATATGTTTATCAACATGATAATTCACCTCAACTACCTGGCTGCCAAATTTCTTATAATAAAACAACTCTTTCTTCATCAATTATTTGCAATGCAGGCATTGGAAAGAAGTAACTATACATGGCCTATCTGTAAGGTGTAAGGCATTAGGTACTGCGTCCATAAGGCAGAGTTCTACATAACTTAGTTGGAATCTGTACACGTGGGAGATTTGTATAACTTCTCTTTATTGCTAAGAAATAAATAAAATGAAATTTTCATATATATTTTTAAAATATAGGAATAATAATAGGCACTTATAAAAGATCATAAATTATTCCTTCTATCTCACAATGAGGGGAAAATCCTTTCAGGTATAGACATACCAGTTTCTTCCTTTGTAGTCTCTGTCTTGAAATATTAGATCAGGTTATCTCTCTGCTTAAAAATGCTCAACATTTTCTTATCATCCTCAAGATAGAGCCCAGTATCTCTGGCATTATACTGAGTGTGATCATGATGTGTCTACGCAAAGTACCAATGAAGATGAAAATAAACTAAAAAAGGGGCTTACAGGTTCATTTATAATCTAACTTTATTTTCTGCTATACCGTCATTCTGTGACATTTCATGGTTCTGGCATTCCAAGTGTGTGGTTTCCAAACTTGAAACTGTATCACTTCTAATTTTATATCTGTTCCCTTTTGTACCCAATATCATTTCCTTCTCTATCCAGCTAACTTTTCTTCCTCATTTTTTGTATTCTGCACGTTTCAGTGGAACTTTTCTTATCTCACTGTCCTCGTCACTTTCCTCTGAGTGGAACAATAACCTGATACTTATTTGGCTTCATTCTTCCAGGTGGTTCAATCCACTTTATCAGATGTTTCAAGGAAGAGCACGCAGGGTAAAATAGGGAAATGATCCATCAAAAAGTGATACCATTGGGCTATATACCATGAACGAAATCACTCACAAGGTTTCTAAGTTCCCTGAAGAGATTTTGCACTGAAATATCAGAACAGACTCTAGTAAAAATAAGACATGTCATATGTCAATAGAAATTATTCAAGAGAAGCAACTGTTTTGTGATTATTTTCCCTCATGTATTTAAAGGCCTGGGATTTCTGGGTTCCCTAAGATAAATTTTACATCACAGTTTAGGTGTGTATTTGCATATGTGAAGAAATTTTTAAAGTAATTTTCTCCCCTTTGGTTTAACAACCCAGTGCTAAGTACATACCAGTTCAGGTCACAGGTTGCCAGAATTTCTTCAAGTTTTCTAAATAAAGTTTTTTGTCACTATTATCTAAACCTTCAATTTAAAGAGATCTTTTCAAAGCTATCAAATTTTTGCTATTATCTTTTGTTTTCCACTAATGAAGCACAGGGAATAAAGAATCTTAAAAAGTAGGTTGAAATTCAAATACTATTTTAAAATAGCTAGGGGCAGCCTTACCACAGACTGGGTGTTCTGGACACATACTGAAAGATACAGTGGCCTGGCATTTGAGGAGACAGTAGAAGCCAATTTTCTCTCTCCTTTTGCTCTGAAGCAGGGATGACCTTCCTCGGAAAAATTCCTTCATTGCAAAGGTATTATCCCTATGTCCACCAGAAAGGAACATCCTTGTCCTCAAAGACACAAAGGTATAAAAAAAAGGATCTTCAAAAATAACCTTTCACATCCTCTCTGATTTATCACATCATGCTCTTTTGGCCTCCAAACATACTTCTACATATACTTTGATTAGATAGTACAGATATATTCTTATTCCTATATTTCTTTGACTCTTCATTTCTGAGGGCTTCTGTGCCACACACAAACTATAATAAATAAAGATGTATTTTCCTAGTGTTAATCTATCTTTATTACAGGCGCCTTGGCCATAAACCTTGTGTGAGGAGGAAAAAATCTTCCCTCGCTAGATCACACAAAATCTTCACATTATCTTCTCTTTTAATCATAGCTGACATTTAGCCAGCATATTTATTTACAACTAAGATATTAAAGCCTGTCCCTTCAAATAACTCCTGCTCCAAGACCCCCAGGGGACCTGTGTCACTGCGCTTGCCTGGACCCTGTTCATACCCTAAACCTCCCTTTAATACAGAGTTAAATCCAGGACCCTTTGGTGGCCTGTGTCCTTTCATGATGCCGTGGTGCCTACATGAAGCCAATTGTTGATATTTTAATTTCTAACCATTCTCACTCTTGATTTTGATATGAAGCTTCTGGATTTGGAAAGCATTTAACTTCTTTTAGCTGTGATCTCTTATCTTCCAAAATATCCAAAAGAATATATGCTCTGGAGTGCTGCTATAATAACTACAGACAATTTATACAAAAGCCCCTGTACATCAGGTAGTTTATTAAAAATAATTCTTGAATACTAAAAGAGAAGAAGAAATACCTCTATCTTTACTGATACTTATTAAGTGAAAACAATCCACTCAAGTGAAAGAGTGAAGAATGGATATGAATATGCTATGACTTATATCCCCAAAGGATTTTATTCCATAATGTTTCCTTATAACCAGGCAACTATAAAACTGAGTGTGATGTCTGGAGACTTATGATTGTTGAGTTGCTTCCGACTATCAAAAGCCTGGTTGGGAAACATCACTTCAATATGTATTCAGATCCTCCTTTGCAACAGGTAATGCAACAGGGTCTGGATGCAAGATGAATAAGACTATGTCTCTTTCAGAAGCTCATCAATAAGTGTACATTGTAGGTTCATAAGTAATTATATTAAAATAAGATGGATGCAAAAATAGCAGAAATGATGTTGGGGAGAATTTTCATTTAAAAAGTGTGTCCTAAGGAATAGGAAAAATGGGATTTGTCAAGTTATTTTAAGAAAAGTATCATATTCTGAACATGTGGGGCTGATGGGTAAAGGAGAGGAATAACTTGTATGTCCAGCCCTTATCTTTGGTTTAATTACTCTAACTTTTGTTATCTCCAGAACTGACATAATAGCTGGCATTTGACCTGCCCTTTACTTTATACAGGCCACTTCAAGATATACTCACACTCCTTTTAAAAATATAGCTGAGAGGAATAGGAAAATATTTTCTATAAAAATATCATTCCACCAAGGCAGCTTACTCAGTAATGGACTAAGCATTTCAATTCTTCAGAAGAATTTTTTTCTGTCCAAATTTCATAATATACAGGTGACTGTTAAAGTAATAACAATTACAGTCACTTAATAATATTTCTTTCTCTTATTTCCCAGGCAAGGCAATTTATTTTCCAATGCATACACTGCAAATGGAGAGTTATTGTTATGGTAATGGACTAAAATGCAAAACAAATGTGGTCACGACACATGGAAAAACATTGACACAATGCTACCCAGTACAGATTTGCACCTCTGTGGATACTAAAAAGATATGCTCCTTTATCAACATCCCCAGCCATGTATTCTGCACAGATTTCCCAATGGCCCCTGTGTGTCACCATTGCGATGGGAAGGTGGAAGTGCACTGGCTCTCAGAGTCTAGTTGAGCAGAGAAATGTGGAGACCCCTCAAGGGATACCGGTCCGGCTGCTCGCGCAGCGGGAATGACTGGAAGCTACGGACGTGCACTGCAGGCTGTCGGGGAAGGTCTGAGAGGCTGTGAGAGTGGAGCAGGGAATAAGCTCAGGACGACGCTGGGCACTGAAGTTGGAGGGAGGTGCACCACGTCTCAGGTGCCGAAGCTGCAAAGTCTCATTCGGGATCAGATTCATCTAGAAAGGTAGTTCTTTGAAAGTATCATCTTCCAGAGCCATAGTTTGATTATATTTATATAACAGATACTATCTATATGATATCTTCAGTATTAACCTGTCTTATGATTCACTTAGGTCAGTGGACTCGAAAGGGAGATTTCCCCATTTGAGGTCTGCTTGTCCTCTAAGACTGTACAGGTGTGAATGTTACTGCTTTAACAAAAACTTTTAAGAGCAAAAGATACACCACCATTCATTTGCCATTAGTTGGCCTCAAAATACTCCCCCTTGTTCTGAACACTCATATCAAAGTCACCCTATCATCTTGTTACTTTCTGAAGCAATTCTTGCTGTCTTCTTTATTTTATATATTTACAGAACATAAAAAAATGCATTCATTTGGTGGAATTGGTGTGTGTCCAGTCACGTCTTCTACCCTCTCTGTTCCCTGCTTTCTCAGCCTCCCTTTCTGTCTCCAAAAGACTATCTCCCCATTTGCAGCCATCTCACGCTATTTTGCTCTGACTCCTTCCATTTATCCTCATGCTCTCCGGTTCCATCCAAGCTCTTACAAGCATCTTTCATTGCACCTTTGTGGCAGGCTTGCTGTCCTGAATTGATTCAAAACATGTACCTTTTTGGTGAATTAGGTGGGTGAGGATAAAGCATAATGTTTTTATGAACCTAGTTTTCCACTGGATGGCACGTGGCGGTAACGTCACTGTGATCTTGATCATGCTTCATGTTATGGTTTACACCCCGATGTCACCACAGAGCCTCATGTGCTAGTAGATGGGGCTTTGAAAGGCAAGTGGATCATGTGAGTGTGAAACCCAGCAGAGAATGCATCCACTGATGAGTTTATAGCTAAATGTCGTGCTGGGATGTAAAGCCTAGTGGAAGGAGGTGGCTCCCTGGGGACCTGGCCTGGAAAGATTTATTTCTCTCATTCCTCCTTTTAGATCCCTCTCTGAATTCTACCTACCAGGCCAGGAACTGATTCTCCTCTGCTATGGTGCATTATCAAGGAGCCAGCAAGTAGGGACTGAAATTTCTAGAAACTGTGAGTCAAATCTACCTTTCCCGCTTTAAATTGTGCCAAGAATTATGTCATGGCAAAGACAAGATAACTAAACATCTTGTAAGTACACTCATGAAAGAAGAATTACAGAAATGCCTTAGAAAATAGCATGCATGATGGATGTATTCAAAGCCAGAGGATGTACTTTGAGGGGGGTTAATGGCAATGTGTCATTTCCTATAATAATGGTAAATAATTTACACATTCACCATATATTTTGATCACACCACAGAATTATTATGAGATAAATATGGTTTCTATCTCGTAATGACTTCATTTAAAGTGTCTCGTACTGTCACAATCGGTACTTGTTGAACACTGGTAAACTGAATTTAAAAAAAGGAAAGTTGATTACTGATCTGAAACAATGATACCTCTAACAAATACTAGCTACATCACTTTGGGAGAGTGGGTTATCATTTCTGAAGATCATTTTCAACAGTAGAATGTGCTGAATTCCTCTGGATATTATCAGGATTGAATGACATAGTTTATGGTAGAGTCAGTACAACGGCTAAGCTATAAAGCATGCTTAATATTTAGTACATATGAGTTTCCATCCCTCTTTTTGTGTTCTCTTTCTCTCATGGACAAATTCTAATGGTCTTCAAACAGTGGAACTCATCATCCAAACGGAGAGTAGTCCGACCCATTTGTGATTCTTCATTTCCCTCATGCTCTGGCCTAGCACTCTCCAACACTTTAGTGTTCAACAACGTGTAACAGATATTCTAAAACCACTATCAAAATCCTAAATGGCGCCGGGTGTGGTGGCTCACGCCTGTAATCCCAGCACTCGGGAGGCAGAGACAGGAGGATTGCTGAGTTCGAGGCTTGCCTGGGCTACATAGTGAGCTCATGGCCAGCCTGAACTGCAAAGCGAGACCCTGTCTCAAAAAACAGAACAAAACAAAACAAAAAATCCTAAATGGCATGCCTCACATTTTAGCATTCAGCCCTCTACTCATAAAACTTTGTATCATTTATTTTTAAAGTTATGCATGGTCTTCTATGTGCCCAAACTATTCACCTTTTCTCTTTGCAGATGTATTAGAAAGAATCATTTCCTCTTAATTTTGATGAATATTTGTCCCCGGAGTTTCTTCCCTAATTCTTAAAAACAATAAAAACTTATTATTCCTGTCATCTTTTTATTCCTATCCATTTGGTTTAGGTTTTTCTCAAAGTAATGTCCTATTTCCTTCTTTCTCTTTTAAAAGTTCTCTTAGACTTGTGTTTACAACTTTGTAATAGTGTTTTAGTACCATCGACAACCACTTTGGACCTTTCTGAATGACTACCAACCACATATACAATTTCTGCACAATGTTCCTCTATCTTAACCTGATACTATAGTGCAACAGCTAAGGTAGAATTCTTTCCTGTACTCTTTTTCCTATCTATCTGGTTCTTCACTTATGCATATAAAAGTGTTCATGTCTATAAAAACTCTCATGAACAATTCAAAAATTCCAAAAATTGCAGCTTGGCAATGAAGAGGAACCCTGCCGTGTTCTCAGCCTAAGGCCCACGGCCTAACTCTCACCTGCTCGCCCCTCTTCAAAACTCGCAACAATTTCCTAGGTCGCTAGCTCAACTTCTGTATTTTCTGGCTTTCATTTCACTCCATAGCTACAGTGGGTTCTACAAGGCACAAATCTGTTCATCTTTCCCCAACAGCCCCTTTTAATTGTTTCTGTTATTTAAGAAAAGGCATTTCTGCCCCCAGCTATATCTCTGAAACACCTCAGGCAACCTTCAGAAAACAGAGAGCGGGAACATTTGCCTTCCATTCAATCCTCCACTTTTTCAAATATTTGAGGCAGGCCTCTCAGTACCGTTCCCAGGGCTCTCCCAGTCACTGACTTGGCTTCTGCTATCTTGTGTGTCTGGAGTGTGATCATTCTTGGCCTCGTTAAGGTTCTGTTATTCATCATAGCTCACATTCCACCTCTTGGCTCAAGAATGGTCTGGTTTGTTGAGTGCTATCCAAAACAGAACACACATTCTCTTCTCTTAACTCTAAAAAGGTGGCCTCTTCATAACTGTGCATTATACTCATGCACAGAGGTGAGGAGATTGACAGTTACCTTTCATTTAGCTTGTTATTTTAGGCTTCTGTATTATCATCAACACTGGAGCAAGACCAATGACTTTAGGTATAAGATTAGTAAGAAAGCTTATTACCCCAAATTAGAACTTCTGATGAGATTCAAAAGCTCCCATATAATTATTGCCAGCAAGAAATGATCCTCCGCCTTACATTTAGTTGCAGTCATACCTTTTAAAGGGGTGTGGGGGGAGGGAAGAGTTATATAGGGGGCTTGATTCATTGAAGTGAGTCGGGTAAACAGCAGTTAGTGCCAAGGGAATTAAAGGTTCATCGATTTCTATTTATTCCTGTAACTTAAAGACCTAAATTAAATATAATGGGTTAAAGTCTTAAAAATCTGTATGATTATCTGTACTCAGTCAGTGAAGCATTGATTAAAACCTAAGGAAAAGACAATTTTATTCATAAAGCTGAGAGAGGGAGAAAGATCAGAAGAGGTTTATGTATATTTTTTACCTTACTTCCCTCAGTGATTTAACAGTGGGGGAGTTAGAGACAAATGAGCAACTCTTCTAACAGCAGAGGCCACAGTGCCAAGGCTGTGCCACTTGGGCAGATGTAGCAATTGCCAGTTATATGCACCCCAGGGGATCTCTGAGATACAGTACATCCTATCAAGATAAAATATGCTACTTTTTCTTTTCTTTGTTTCCCCATCCATTAATGAATTAATATTTCAAATCATTTTAGGCAACGGATTCCTCAGGAGCCTAACCAAGATGTCTATAGAATGACAAGACACTGGATTGGAAACAGCACTGAATATGAACTCAGAGACATGGTCTTGAGTCCTAATTGAACCTCTTTCCATTTTTCTTTCATTCATGCAAGTGATGTCTTATAAGCCAGCTATGGGACCTTGGCCAAGTCAATTAACAAGCTAAGATTCAGTTTCCTCTTTGTGTAATAGAGATATAATCATTATGGCTTGCCTGGTAGGACTGCTAGAAGATCAAATAAAATTAAGAAAGTAAAATAACTTGTATATTCTAAACATTCCATAAGTGCACATATTTTGATGCTAATAAGATAATGACATGGCGAACCTCCAAGAGTTTCAGATCCTCTCTGAATTGTGTGTGGTTTTATACAGTTCCTCGCAGTGAGCATTGCCTGTGAGGTGTACATACCCTGGGAACTTCAGGGACATACTCAAGTTATATGTTTTAATTTGTCCCCTAAGGAAAGGCTGTGAAAGGGAAGAATAATATAATCAGTAGAACAAAAATATAAGACAGAAGAAGCTAAGAGTCAAAAAAAAAAAAGCAAAAAAATCCCAATGGAGACAGTAATATATGAAGGATGAAAATGTAGGAAAGGCTGTAATACTATCTTCTTTAACTTCCATGTCACTGACAGGGACACAGTCTCCAAAGAAGGATTCAAGGTTTCACTTGCTTGCAGCTTGGCCTGTTTGGCTGTACAGAGAAGTGCTACATCTTTAAGAGATGAGGCTTACAGGAGATTAGAGCATGAAACACTCCTTCTAGGAGACAAATGGAGTTCTCAAAGGACAGGCCAAGTCCCTGGAAGAAAGTGATAAAGTGAGTGAGGCCTTTCCGGGTCACTCCCTTCTGTCTTGTCATGTGACTTCCCGCTCTCACCCCCTTCCTCCCTTTATTTTCTTTTCTCTCTTTTCCTCCCATCACTTAGTGCCATCTGCCATGGCATGGCATGACCTGTGTACCTGAGTTGGGCTGATGTACTCTGCACTTTGTAACCATAAGAAATGTGAATTACGTCAATATCGTTCTTGCCTACATTGCCCAACATCAAGCATTTCATTTCAACAGCACAAATGGGAGGTAGTTTGACACAGTCAGAATCTTACAGGGTCTGGCTTCTCTCCCTGAGAAGGATCCCCAAAGCAAGAGACAAAAAAGTACTTGGGTTCCAGAGTCATCTACTCACCCCATAGCTGACCTTTCTTCATCTTCCCGGCTTAGAGGGAGCTGAGTGATCTTAAGCTCTAGACATCCCTGTCCCCTTTGTGTAACAGGAATGCCACTGACCACAATGGAGGGCAGAGCTTCTGGAAGAGTAACTTAACAAACTGACATATTTGACGGATAATTGAGGGCATATATATCTCTATAAATGTATTTTTTTTTGGTTCCTCCACAGAATCCCCACTGCAGGTTTGGAGCAGGGGAAGGAAAATAAAAAAGCTATGAAATAACATTCATTTTAAATATAAAATTTTAGTGAAAGCTCTCCTTACCCCATTTGAAAATATGTATACTTTATGGGAAATTTGCAAAGTTTTCCAGAATACTTCATAATTTTAAAACAAATTGAATAGTAATTACATGTATTAAACAACACACAATTGGATGATTTTTAAATTGCCAGCTTTTTGGTGTTGTCAGTTCAGTGTACAAACATTAAGGAAACTGAACTGATAAATTCAGGATAGTAAACTATTTGTAAGTGAATTTTTCTATTAAAAACACTTTTTTTTTCTTCAAGAGCTACTAGACATTTAAGATTCAAACTGAATTTTATAACCCACCATCTTAACTCTTACCAAATATCTGGCTTCCATGGTACTGTCTTCATCTGTAAATATTACTGAAAATCACTGGTTTAGGGGTGTTTCACATAGCAGCCTAATATCTTTACAGGACCCCAACATAGATGGTTATTAGTCTCCATTGCTAAATGACTTAGTGACCTGAAAAGTCCATTTGTGACAGACACCTGGCTGCTGTAATCACAGAAGCAGTGCACACAGCCAAGGAAGCCCATCCAAATACCACATACATATGCAAAATAGGCATTGTTTGCATAGAAACAGATGGCTTGGAATTGAATAAACCTGAATGTCATTTAGCCAGTTACAGTATGATGTGCACCATTTACTAATCCTCCATTGTGCCTCTCTAGCTGGTGAAAGACATCTATATTGCCAGAACTATAGGTTTACATCAAAATTTACTTACATTTACAAGCAGTTTATTAATAGCAACATAATCTTAAAGTGTCCTGTTCCATTTCATTTTGTGAATCAGAATATGGTAGCTAATTTGAGGACTTTGAAGCCTTACTATTTTCCCATGGGAAGATTATTGAAACTTTCTATATTTCCCTTTAATTCAATTCTAGTGTTTGTGAAAAGCACATTGTTATCAGATTAGTCTACATTAAATTTTTAGCTCTGAAATGACTTCCAGAAGGTTTGGGATATACAGATCTTTTTTTAAAAAATGCCTTTCAAAACTTTGATGTTCTTCTACTCAAAAATAGGGTCTCTTTTTCTCTCCTTGCATTTCAAGTCTGTGATTGTCCAAGTGCATGTGGTGTGAGTGATGCCAGTTCTGTTTCTGGCACAGGCCTTATCTATTTAGGCAGGCTTTATTTCTCAGGGTCTCAGACTCACACTTGTGAAACCCATGAACCTTGGTACAATGAAACCAGGAATCTCTTGGAGAAGCTCACATAGACAAAGAGCTTGGTGGCCTCCCCCTGCCCTAAGTACAAGAAAGCACGTTGAAGATGAATTCTCCAAGCTCCAGTTACACTGCTTCCTTTGATGTCCAGTGAAATGTCCATCAAACCCTGCCTTATTGGTGAGGAAATGTATGGCTGCTGTTCTCTTACACCAATAACCTTTGTGGCGGTAGACTTTTACAGCAATGGGTAACTAAAAAAATGGGAACACTTCTCTCTCTTCTAAAGAAGGAGCTCTCACTTGTTCGTTGGTCAATTTTAAGAGTTTCTGTGGTTGGTTAAAAATAATTTTGTATGAAAGTCAGCCTATTCAAATATTTATTAATTCCAGCTTTCTCATTACCCTTTGATCAAATAAATTATAATGGGTATTAGTATTTAATTACTTTGTACACAGTAAAGGGTGCATCAAAGGTGTTATAATTTGATATCATAATTAATATATCAACATCATATCTTATTTTGCTAATGAGAAGTTTAGGCATAGGGGACATACCTGATAATAAGTAGCATAATTTGGATACCTATGAATTAATGGTGGTAACAATATTTTGTCTTTTTTTTGACATTTTGTATCTACAATTGAATTAAGGATAAACTATAAAATCATATGAGGACAATCAATGAATAAGCTTATAAAATGGCTTTAATAAGAATTTATTGATAAACTGAGACAAGTAAGTGAGTAGGTTGAATAAGTAGGATTTTCTAGAGAAAGAAAGTGGCATAAACAAAGGCTCTGATAATTTAGACATTGTGATGCCTGGGAAATGCACATATTTTGTCATTACTAGAAATCCAAAACTAGAATTTTTTTTAATTTTTAGGAGGAAGAAGTCAAAAAGACTAGTGAGATATTCCATCTAAAGTTTTGAGTACGGATGCTTTTTGGAAGAGTCTAGATGGATTCTTGACTCCAGGGAATCATGAATATTCTTAAAGAGACAATATGGACAAATTTCAAGCTGATTCTTAAGAATTTCCATTATGTATGTATGAGAGTAATTTACTGGGTTAATACTAGACTAGATTTTCTGGATTCCAACCGTTGGTACATTTAGTATTGAGATTTTCAGCCAATCAGCTATGAACCCCTTGGAGGTCATAACACTATTGCAAAGGATCTACAAATTCTTTCATTTGTGAATTTACACACATTTTCTACTTGAAATTCCCTTATATTAGCGAAGCTATTAAAATAACAGCACTGTGTCATCTGTGATCTGGAAAGTCACGGCATGATCAAGATCTATGCCTTGGGGTGAGATAAATACAAATGATGTTGAGAATGACTCAAAGTGATAGTTACACTCAGCCAGAAGAACTCAGATGCAAGGAGAGGTGTTCCAACAAAAAGAGAGGAAAAACTGCAATGCTAAAAATATGTGGGGAATATGCTTTTCTCAGGATCCTCAGAAAATATATGAAGGTGACATAAACTCCCTAAAACTATTATGACTTCTACAGAAGCAGTCAAGGAAAGAATACTTGGGAGGCTTAAGGTCTGAGGTCATTCATGTGATACTTACATGTTTATATTTTTATTGCTTCTCCTGTTCTACAATTACCATCTCTTCGACCAATCCAAATGATGTTCTTTGTATAAATCTCATTTGTAAAGAAGTATGTGTAAAGAAAGAAATATATTCCAAAGTATTACCTCAAAGTACTTTTCATTTAAAAAAATACTTCCTGAAAATATTCTTCTCATTTAAAACTCCTAGTATTAAGAAAATGCATTTCAAGATTACTGTAATATATTTTTTCATCCCTTTCAAGAACTTATGAGATATCAGACTGCTTCAAGAGTAGCTAGATCTAAATTTTATTGTGCTACAAACAATTTAAATATAAGTATTGCTTGCTGCTTGCTTGCTAAACTTTGATATAATTTGCTATCTCTGTTTTCAACCAAATGGTTGAGCGTAGTTTATTCCTATAAAGAAATTCAGAAAGCAGAGTTGAAAGCTTTAATGTATTGGAATTTAAAAATAAGAAGAGAAAGAAAAAAATTGATGATTGAAAAAAGGAAACAAATTATATATATACATACATATATATACACAGATATATATATATATATATGTATATATATATACATATATATATATATATATATATGGGAGGTGGGGGATCTGACGGGTAAGAAAATGGGAAAACACGAAAATCAAGTTGTGTCATGTACTGGTACACATTCTGAAAGTCAACTGTGATCATAATGTGTATATAAAATGATCAATGAAATCAATTTTAAAAAGCAGAATATAAAAAGTTCTCTAGTGAAACAAAACTAATAGGCGAGTTGACATAAGACAAGATAAAATGGATAGGCTAGGACAGGACAGGACAGGACAGGACAGGACAGGACAGGACAGGACAGGACAGGACAGGACAGGACAGGACAGGATAGGATAGGATAGGACAGGATAAGACAGGATAGGATAGGACAGGATAGAATATTGACACATTTATTGATATCCCAGCTCAAGCAGAGAGGATGAAACCTAAGACACACCTGTACCTCTCTGTTCGAGTCAAATCCTCAACCAGTTGCATGATACAATAGGACAGAAACTCTGTTTTGTTTTTAGTTGACTAATTGAAATATTCATCTCTTCTGTGAATACTCTCACGGATACTTAGCAATACTGTTCAGATGTCCCTGAACATTTTGTGATCTGGTCAAGTTGACACATGAATTTCATCATCACCTCCATATACGCTCATGTAATAGCAAGGAAACTAAGAGTTCTGAATTAGGATGGGAAAGACTTGAAGCAAAACCCTGACCTTTCATACCCCAATAAGCCTATCAGTAACAATAATGTTCTTCATTTTCCCTATCTTAACTATAATGTGACATAATTTGAGGGTCAGTACTATCACTTTCATATTGCAGAAATTGTGGAAATGGTGGCAGTAGTAAAACATCAATTTTCATCACCATTCTAATGATTCCACTATTTCCTATATCTGCTTTTGCTGAGAAGTGGCTAGACATCAAGACCTCATGCCAAACACTATATACATTATCTTTTAATTTATAGTCATTATTGAGATATATTTTCACTTACAAGTGCATTCTTGGCATACAAAATATAATTTAAATATAAGAAAATAATGTATAGTACATGATCTATATAAAATACATTTGAAATGCAATAGGAGAGATAAAGTCAGAAGAAAATATCTTTTGAATTGATACAATGACTTAAATGACTATTATCTCTTTCTTTAGTCTCATGGCAAAGTGATACTCCTTTGTATCTGTAACCATGCTTGAAAGAGTTAGCAAATAAACATACACAATACTCAATTTAAGCTCCAGATGAACAACACTGTTTTAGTGTAAGTATGCATCAAATATTGTATGGGACATACTTATGTAAAGATTGTCTGTTGTTTATCTCAGATACAATTTAAGTGGATAAGATGTATTTTATTTATCTATATCCAGCAGTATATCCTAATGATCTGACAGTGTAAGTTTAAGTATGAATTTTGAAGCCAGGTCAATTTCAAACTTTGACATTCATATGCTTTCACAAAAACAGGTATTTCTCTGTTTTAATTTATCATATGTAAACTAGAGGTACTCATTTTTGAAGAGGTTTTTTGAGGGAAATTGAGTTTGAACATGCATTTTATCATAAACTCCAGGACAACATTAAGAAGTTATTTGATGTGTTCCTCTAACATAAGACTATTTACACCAATTAAAAGATATTAGAGAAAGGGTAACAACTGTGATACTGAATCTAAATTTATAGTATGAACCATGTGTACTATGTATAAAGATTTTTTAGTAGATTTCTAAGTTATTTTATTTTATTGTTTTTTGTGCCAGGCACTGAATTTAAGAATTTGCTCTTGTTAACCAGGCGTGGTGCCACTGAGCTATATTCCCAGCCTTGCTATATCAATTTTGGAGTCAGACTTAATATTATTCTGTTCTGTAGCACAAGTTGCATTAAAAGAAAACAAACTATAGTCCCTCTCTGAAGTAATCTTATGACCTTATATTAGCAGCAACTAGATAATCTCCATTAATACAAGGGGTTCATTTTATTTATTTATGAAACTGGGGAGGCAGAAGGTACAGCTGCCTACTTCATAGACCAGGGCAAAGGAATTTCAGAGAGAGCCGCAGAGGGGCTGCTACTCTGGGAGAACGTTCTCTGCTCACTTCGGTTTTCCTTGCCACCTTGTCCGTCGTGGTGATAGCTGCTCTGGGTCTCCCTACATGGGCCAGACACTCCTCTGCGGCCCCATGTGTCTGAGACCCAATGCACATGGACTCCATCCTTCCATTCGGCTTTTATATCAAATTTTTCTTCTCCTCCCAACCATTCTCAGTCATCCATATATCTAATTACTAATTGGGATGAAGCTGAAAGGGTTTTGTGGTTTAGATCTGAAATGTCCCCCAAAATTCTTGTGTGTGGGGGAGCTGATTAAGTCATGGGATCGCAGTAATCACCGGTGGATTTCTGCACAGCTGCCCGGGCTCTGGAGAGGCGAGGTCTGGTCACAAATGGCAGCTCGTGGGGGCGTGGCCTGGAAGGGAGGACTCCATGGCTCCTCCTTGCTGTTTCCTTAGGGCCAAGTGATCAGTGATGTTCTCCACCAGTTCATGTCAGACTTGGAGCTACAAGATACTGGCCTGAATCCTTTAAGAACTGTAATCTAAAATAAACCTCTTCTGCTTTCAACTGTGGCTGTCAGGTATTTTGCCACTGCGACAAGGAACGAGCCTAAAACAGGCGGTGATTATCAGCTTTGCTTCTCATGTTCAACCGGCTCACTCTCCTTCAAGAGGTGCTTGCGGCGCTTCCTGAGGCTTCTCCCGAGAACACCGCCTGACAGCTCCTTTATTTATAAGTCATTCTGTTTGCTCACTCTGATTTCAACGTCTGCTAAAAACATCCCTAGATCCGTGGCTTTTATTTCTTAAATTGTGCAGTAATAGTAACAGCCAGGCTCATGACCTATCTGTCATTCTCATAACCTCTCTGCAATATAGGATAAGTATTATTTTTCCATGGCAAGTGTGAAAGAAGAATCGTGAAAGCATGAAGTAACGTACCCAGAGACACAGTCCTGCTAAGATGTAGGGACATAATCAAAATCCCCACATCTGATTGGGCCTCTTTTCATCACACTGTGTAAGGTTTGAGGAGAGGTGCCTTAAAGAGCACAACTCTAGACTTAGTTACTGAACGGTTGTGGGGACTAGGTCAACAAATCAACTTAATTCATGTCCATTCAATTCTACATTTGCTGATCACCTGCTTCATATATGACTATCTGCAAGATACCACCAGAAATACAAATGACAGAGGAAATGCTGCAAGTCCTCCCTCAAATGAGAACCCGGTAGAGAAGATTAGATACACATGCAAAAGCCTGCTGACTAAACAAGATATGACAAGTCTTATAAAATACACATAGACCACTGGTTACAGAAACAAAGAAGAAACACATTTTGACAGAGGAGATGAGAAGAAAGATAATTTACACCACACACACTGGGAAAGACAATATTCATGATTAATTTTGTGTGTCATCTTGAGCACACTGAGATGCTCAAATAGGTGGTAAAATATTACTTTGGGGTGTGTCTGTAAGACATGTAGGCAGGAGACTCACATTTAAAGCAATACATGAGAAATGCAGATGATCTTGAAACATATGGTCCTTCAAAAGCTGAACAGGGAGGAAAATACAGAAAAAATTAATTTGCTTTGTTTTCAAGCTGGAACATCTTCCCCTGTCCTTGGATGTAAGTCATCCTAGTTATTAGCACTTCAGCCTCAGAGTGAAATACACAGACTTTCCACATTCCCTGTGCTAGCGACAAAGAGTTAGACTATCATGATATTTAGTCTCTACAATCACATAAACAAATTCCTGTATTTCCCCCACCCTGTATATATGTATAAGAATTATGGTTGTGGGCTGGAGATTTAGCTCAGTGGTTCTGGCACCTGCCTCGCAAGCGCAAGGTCCTGAGTTCGATCCCCGGTAACCACATACAATGCTGGGTGTGGTGACTCACGCCCACCAGCAATCAATACCACATACCACAGTGCTGCGCGTGGTGGCTCACGCCTGTCATCCCAGCACTCGGCAGAGACAGGAGGATTGCTGAGTTCGAGGCTTGCCTGGGCTACATAGTGAGCTCAGGGCCAGCCTGGACTACAAAGCAAGACCCTGTCTCAAAAAAAAAAAAAAAAAAAAAAAAAGTATGGTTGTTGAATTTGTGTTTGTGTGCATGTTTCTAAATCTCCTTGATTCTGTTTCTCTGGAGAACCCCAGCCAATCTAACAGTTGACTTGAGAATGTAAGGAGTAGTACCCTTTGTATTTGATTTGTGTTTCTGGAATCAAGGTCTTACTGTATAGTTTGAGCTGGCTTCTACCTCTATGTCTTCCTGCCTCAGACTCTAGAGCTGGGAATACAAAGGTACACCACAATGCCTAGCTTCAGATGGCATTCATACAGCAGAGTGCTGCATTCAAATCCTGGCTATACTGTACCATTATTGCGATTGTTAGCAACCCTGTTAGCCTCTGACACCCTTGATTTCTTTAAAAAGGCATTGCCAAACATAATGTGACTCACCTGTAATCTCAGTACTCAGGAGGCTGAGGCAGGAGAATTGCTGCGAGTTTGAGGTCAGCCTCTGCTACACAGTGAGTTTAAAACCAGGCTGAACTACATAGTGAAACCATGTCTCAAAAAATGAAACGAAACAAAAATTTTGCCTTTACAACAAGGGGAAGTGGTATTTCCACCTAACAGAAGTGCTGTGTAGTGCTGAGAAGCCATGATGGAAGACTGTATTTTTCAGAGCACCTATCCATCATCCTGGTGCAAAATAGTCAAAAGTCAGATTCAAAGCAAGCTAATTCAATTGTTACATGGCATGGAGGATAGAATGAGATTCAAAT
This sequence comes from Thryonomys swinderianus, assembly GCA_004025085.1. Classification (NCBI taxonomy): domain Eukaryota; kingdom Metazoa; phylum Chordata; class Mammalia; order Rodentia; family Thryonomyidae; genus Thryonomys; species Thryonomys swinderianus. The sequence continues at coordinate 40,402 of PVIC010010883.1, forward strand.
ATCCAGAGGCAAAGTGAGTAATACACTCAAGTCAGTAAAAAAAATGGAAGAATTATGCAGGTGGACCAGAGTGTAACTGGATATGAACTGATTGGAAAAGAAGGATACAAATTCAGACCACTGAGGTTATAGTATGAGAAAACTCCACATAGAAGTGACAAGACAGGCCTGGAATGGGCTGTCAGAGCAAGGGCGGGAAAACTGGCGGGGGGTGACTGCGACAAAAGGGACTAGATGTCTTGTCCTCTACGGAGTTCTGGTGTGGAAAGAGTGAATTTTGATAGAGTAGTCATATGGCTTCCTGATTTTTGTAACAGAAAATGGCTCACAGAAGAGAAAAAAACAGACAAAAAAGAGGTCAAGCTTTTAAAAAAGAAAATCTTCTATGAAGTTACCATTACTGCAAACTTGCACTAATAAAACTTGAAGAAAACGAAGAAAATATCCGGTATTGGTTAAGCTTTACTTCATAAGTGTGGAGACAGAAATTGAAGTTAAACATATCAGTAACAATTACAGGAAATCTAATTACATGAAGTATTTAATTGCTTATATTTTATAGTTACCTTGCCTTTTATGATATTCACAGTTCACTATCATGTAGGTCTTTTTCATCTTATAAATGAGAAAACAAATTTTATTAACTTGTCAAAAGGCAGAAAACTACTGCATGGACAAGACAGAATTCAAACCTTGGTTTACTTTCAAGGCCTATGATTTTACCCACTATATAGTACACTCTTGAAAACAAGCAATCCGAAAAACAATACATCTGTTATAATCAACTTAATCTATCATGATAAGGAGCAAACTAGATAATGATATGAAGTGATGCCTCCAGGACATTGTAAATGATTTTAAAAATGCTTGCTATTGTCTTATGAGTATTAGTTTGCAAATAATAGGAATTAATCTCTACTGAACTGCTTACATTTTCCCAGAGGATCCATTTTCCCAGTTGATCATCCATTCATTTTTCTGACACTGGAGCCCTGATACCACTAGTATTTGGATTTGTGAAGATCTGTGCTAGTAAAGAAGCATTCGTATGGCTTAGGTCATAATAGGGGATCATAGAATAGAGGACATTCAACCCTCCCATATAAAGGGATCATCAGTCTTTCTTAATTTGAAAAAAAAAGAGCAATTCTGTTTTATTTAAGGGCACTTTACTAGCATTCTTATCAAGGTACAACTTCTCTCTTGATTACATAGTTTTACATGTAGTTTGTCATATACAGAATGAGTATAATGAGATCTTTAGATCTTCATGCCTGTCAGTGAATCAAAATAGGCACAAGTAAACCTAACCAAACGCAGGTAAATGTACCAAGCAGAATTAATGGAGGAAGATATATCTATTAATTGATAGAACAATCATAAAAATATTCAATGGGTCAAAATGAATCTCTCATTTACTTAGAGTTATTTAACAGTAATACTCCGTATGCTTCACACACAGTACTGAGTCTTTTGTGTCTTATTCTGGTCTGAATATTTGTTTGTCCCAATATAAGTGCCCCACTTCAAGGCAGGAGAAGGGGGCATTTGGGAAGAGATTAGGCCACGAGGGGGAACTCTAAGGAAATGACCAGCACCCTCTGTGTGAGCAAAATGAGCCAGACTTCTTCCCATCACAAGGTAGAGAAGTAGCAGGAAGCACCACCCACAAGGAGTCAGACGCTCACCGGGCAAGGAATCCAGGACAAGGAGGGTGTGACCCTTTGAAAACCATTCAATGAAGGTACTTCTGTCATGGCAGCCCACCCAGAATAAAACACAAATATTATGACTAATTGTCACGAGACCTGGGTGAACAACTCAGTGTCATCTCTGTCTCACAAAGGGAGACTGACTCTTGGGATTTATTCAGAAATTCAGATACCAGCAGGCTGTAAGTGTCTGAATTAGGACTTCACATTGAGATACTCGGTGGGACCCTTGGCAAGTTTTATTTCCTCCTCCAAATGAACCAACGGGGAGAGGCTGGCGTTTTCAGTGCTAGCTGTCGGCACTCTACTCTTTCTCGCTCTGACCACTGTTCCTTAAGGAGATGGAAAAGGCGACTGGGTGCTCCTTCCCTCCTCCGTGACTGCCTCTAGTCCCCCTCCCTACACACAATAAGTACTTGTTAGTGGTACAGAGTTG